>CAHIKZ030001700.1:0-182500 GCA_903632075.3 Acanthosepion pharaonis
AGGGAGTGACCTGAAACCCCAGGGACTTTTATTAGTAATTTGTTGGTCGGAAAAACTGGGGATTACTAACCACTCATACTTTTTTTCCCAATGTGAAAACTTAAAATTTTTTTTTGGAAATCTATCTCACCCCTTCAGGCTTTTTTTCTTTTGGCCCAATTGCGCTTCGCGTGGCTGTTTCCCGGATACTGCAAATCTTTTTAAAGAGAATTTTCCCTTTTTTCTTGGGGATCATCGAAATAGATGTCGTTTGACCAAATTCCCCCCCTATCCAAAATTTTTAGTGGTTTGGGAATGGAGGGTTGAATCATAACTTGGGGAATTTTTAATTTGGGAAAAACGGGAAAATCATTTTCCCTTTAAACTTTTTCCAGTATAAAATTAAATTGGATTAAATTAGTGAAATCCTTTCTGTCCATTTAAGGCTTTTTTCATTGCTTTTTGGCTTTAGCTTTTTTCCCTCCCCCGTTCAATTTAGGTTCCCGGGCTTTTTTTGAAAAACCCCAATTTAAATTTTTTCCTCAACCCCAGTTGATTTCAGATTTTAAAATTTCCTCCCATCCTGGGCCCAAAATTATTTCAGTCCTTGTGTGGGGAGGTAATGACCTTATAAACCGCCCCTTGTGTTGTTGGAAATTTGATGCGGATTTTAGGGATCCCTTTTCCCGGTTTTTTTTTTTTTGCTAAATCCTTAAATTTGTTTTAAAATTGGAATCTCTTCTCTCCATTGTGGCATTTTTCTCCGCTTTTCTTCCTTTTCCCCAAGAAACTTGTCCCAACAATTTGTGACAAAATATTTTTAAAAGAAAAAACGGGGGATGGTGATTTATTTTTATTTGTCAGCTCCTCCTGATTTTTTTTTTCCCCCCGTGTTTGGTTTTCGATGTTCTTTTTCCAGGGGGGCCCCTTTTTTTTCTTAAAAGCTGGGGGGTGGGTACATATCCTCAATCAGCCCCCTATTTTAAAGAAAAAATTTTCTCGAATTTTCCAACTTTGGGAAAGGTCGTCCAGATTTATAAAACCGGGGCCTTTTTTTTTTCGTTCCCTTCCGGTTGATCATGTTTTTGGAAAATTTTTTTCCTCTTTTCCTTATTTGTGGGCGCTCTTTTACCCAGATTAGTTGTTCGTTGTAAGTACTGTTTTACTAAACCCTTTCTTTTTATGTCTCTGAATTACCACTTATGACTTTTTTCCCATGTTTAAACAGGGGCAACCCCTTTCCTTTTTATTTGGGTTGGTTGGGTATAGGTCGGGTGTTGGTTTTGGGTATGGGGAGTCTTAAGCAAGTTTTTCAGATATTAGGGGGGTTTTGGTTTTGATGTCTTTTCCTTAAAAACTGTTTGTGATTTTATTAGTTTTTTTGGAAAGAAAATTGGACTTTTTGGTTGGCCAGAGTTAAAGGATACCCGAATGAAAAAAATTTTACTTGTTTTTTAAAAAAACATCGACAATCATTTCTTTGCTTATTTAATTTCATTGTTTTCATCAATAGATAATATTAAATTTTTAGTTAAACATTGAAATTATTTTTCTTTTTTTTCATCAAAATTTGATTTGCTTTTAAAAAAGTATTTTAATTTGTCTCGATTGGGAATTAAACAAAGGGGTTAAAATTTGGCAATCCTTTTTGAAAAAAAGAAAATTCTCTTATTATATTCCTCAATATCTTTTGCAAAAATTTTGATTTGTCTCAAAAATTCATAAAAATTATTACATTTTTTTTGTTTTTGAATGAAAAAACTCAACAAAACCATGTGGTATTAATGGAACTTAAAAAAATACTTACACTGATATTTCTTGAATTTTCAATTTTTCCCTTATCCTAAATCTTAACCGCAATTAAGTAAACCATTGTCTTCCTCTTTCTTTCATAACGAATTTCTACTCAGGGACCCCCGGGTTTTTTTTGGTTTTTTTTTCATTTAAAAAAAAAAAAATTATTTAAGGGGGATATTTAAAAAGATAACTTTAAACTTGGCGGTTGTTAAAGAGTGAGAAGTAAAAACACTGTAACCTCGATAGGTTAGGGGCAATTATTGACAAAAAAAAACATGACCAAAAACAATTTTTAATGACATTGTCTTTTTTATTTTATTTGCTTTCCAGGGGTGTGAAAATTGCCGGTTCAGGTGGGAGGAATATATTTTACCTTGGTTGTTGTTTTGACGTTAAAAGTTGTTACTTTCTATTTACAAATTTAATGTTCAGAACAGCCAACCCAGGTAAGAATATTACTTCCTCCCACCTGAACTGCCAATTTTTCCCAATTGTGTAGAGTCCTGTTGCCAGACATAGGGCCTTCCAGCAGTCACCTCTTGATCCCAGGCAGCCCTACCTCCTCAAGAAACTTGATATAGGCTTCTGTGTTGAGACTGAGGCCCTGTGGGAAAATGAATGGAGGCATAATATTGCCATAACTTGGGATCACTCCAAACACCTTCATATAATCAGGATTAGACTCATCCAACCTATTCTGAATCCTCTGTACTGTCCTTAGATTGACACCCAAAAACTTCTGCAATGTTTGTATTGGAGGTTCTGCACATGAATGTTGATGAGTACAGCATGCCATTTCCAAATTTCTGAGGAGTGAATTGTCATGGTGCTTTTTCTCACAGATACTCTTTTTTCCCAGTTGACAATACTATGCAGTTCAGTTGACAAAATCAAAAACAATGTGCATGTATGAAAATTAAAATATAAAACAGTGACATTTACCCATCATACCCCTGTACAAAATAAGACCCATTACCACTTGTAGTAATTTATGTTCACACAAATGGTATATGCAACAAAAAGCTGAGTATCTGCCATGTATTCAATTTTGAAAAGATGATGCAGAAATTGGAACAGATACCACACTTTGAGCCTCATCATTTTGACTATAGAAGTATTAGATTTATGGTATAAAAAAGACAAGTATGGCACAAGGTGAAGTGATGTTGGTCGTCTCTATCATAAATTTAACTAATCTGATTCACAACGCATTCATTCATTGACCATGGAATGCTATTTTTTGCTTTGATGCCTTTTTATACCCTGAACCTGTCTTACACTTATGCTGTTTAAGCTTTTTTGCTTCCAGTTATTTTTTAAAAAATGTGGGAGTGCCACCAGGATACGACAAAAGCATTAATTCTTGGTTTTGTCATTTCAGCAGTTTTTGCCATTACTTTTAGAAGACATGTATTTTAATTTCCAGGCATTTAAAACTTCTTAAAAGATTATGGTGATGTTATTATGAAGGGAAAAAGTAAGGTTACTCTATTGGCAAGATGTCAAGGTAAATTCTAGAAGTGAAAGACTTACTATTGATCTTTTATAGATTATGTTCATCTCAATTTGACCAAACTCTGCATTTTTTGAACAAATCATTTTATTTTTTCTTTCAGAAACTATTTGGCAATAATATTATAGATGGTTCTATCTGTAATTTGATTATTAGCAAATAAGGTGACTTACTATCAACTCTCTCTTCATCTAAAATCAACTCTTTTATGAAGATCAACGTCTTTATCCAACTGGGTTATGTTTCCTGGAAAACTGTCTAGGACATTTTGGGAATTTTGGGATATAGAAACTAATGTCTCAACTTATTTTTTTTTATCAATGCTTATGTTGCAATTTTGTTTTGGCATTCTTTTTCACTATTTATCATATTGTATTCATTACTATGCTTGGTTAGATCAGGTGATTTTAGTGGCCTAGCATATGTTGATTCCTTAAGTTTTCATATTTTCCAGTGGCTCTCTGTCTATTATTTCAATCTTCCACAGGGATTGATCTCACTTTTCCATTTGGGATCACTAGGCCTGATATTTTTTGAATGTTGCATGCCTTAAGAGGACGGCTTTTTTCTCCTTTGTATTTCTTGGTTTTAATTTTTGGTTCTTACAGTGGGGGGTGTCTTAGAATAGTTGAAGGGTTGAACCACTTTTGAAAATTGTCCTGATGTTAGATGGACCACAGATTCTTTGTATTTTCTCTGATAATCCTTTATATGTAGGCAGACTGAAGCTGTTTTATTGCTGTTATCATCTACTATCCCAATTTGTTGAGCTGCTGTCATGTAACCAGGGTAGTTGTTACATTGTAGGGTACTGCTTTTACTGATCATTTCTTGTTTGTATGTTTCTGGGTCGCCACTTATGACTTTTGCTTGATGTTGTTAGCAGCAAACAATACCTTTCTTTAAACTGTATGGATGGTGGGAGTTAAAGTTGAGGTAATGTTTGGTGAATGTTGGCTTGAGGTATATGGATGTCTTGAATCCGCTGCTCTGTTTGAGATATTAGTACAATTACGAAGACAAGTTTGTTGTCATTTTCTCATTCCATTGTGAACTCTTTCGACTTACTGAGTTCACATGGTCCAGTAGTAGCTAGATGTCCTCCTGGTGTGACCACTGCATATCTCAGCCTTAGGGTTGTCTATAGTGGTGTTGATTCTAATAGCATTTCCTCAATGTATTCCATATATAGGTTTGTCACTGCTGGTGCATACAGAAAGTCAGCATCTCCATCAGGTTATCTACTAGTATACTGGTCCGTCCTACTAAGGAATAGTCCAAGGCCAGTCTGTCCCTAACTACCAAGAGTGCCTCCACCATGGATACCTTGGTGAACAAACTCCCCACGTCCAGGCTTACCATCCGGTTGGATTGGATGGGAGCATCTTTCATTATTTCCATGAAGTGGGCAGAGTTCTGAACATATGATCATGTCTTTCCGATTAATGAGTTGATTATATCTACTAGGAAGCAATTCAGAGAATGGCACGCAGAGCCTCGGCAGCTAACAATTGGCCTGAGCAGAATACCATCTCTTTGAATCTTTTGGGAGATCATATATGTGCTGTAGCTTAGTCTAATGCCGTGACAACTGCCTGTATGTCTTATGAGCGATGTGGTCCTTGTTCCTGATTATGATCTGTGACAGTTTGCATTCTGTTTTCATTCTACGATCTTTCTTTACTGTAGCTGCCATTTGCAATGAGGTCTTCCATTTTTTTCTGCATATTCTTCTTTGTCCATAACTATAGTTGCATTGCCTTTGTCAGTTGGTAGTATGATGATGCTTTCATTCCTCTGTAGAGTTTTGATTGCCAGCCTCTCCAGTTTCATGATGTTTGATTTGGGTGGCTTAGCTTTCTCCAGTGTCTGTCTCACTTTCCATCTTAGTTCATCCATCTGAGACTGAAACAATTTCAAGGCTATTTCCTCGATTCAAGCAATGAGGTTCAAGTATGGTATCCACCTGATGGATGTGGCGAAGTTGAGATGATTGTTTAGAACTGACTCCTCAGAGCTACTCAGCTGGTGTTGACTACTGCCTTTACTGATTGGTGAAGGACCTTGTATGTCACCTAATCTTTCAGTTTACTTATTTTTTAAATAAAGGGTTCAGTTCACAATTCCAATCACCTGATGAAGGCTGGAGCATACAATGGCCAAAATGTTGGGAATATGGAGATAATAATGTTATCAGTCCTGACCTGGCATCTAAGCTTTCTCCTTTCCCACCACCATGACATTGCTTCTCGGTGCCTTTTCTATAAATATTTTCATGGTAATTCTTCTGATTTGCTTTTTCTATTTGGTACTTGAATTTACAAATTTAAGTGCAGTACTAGATTGGCAACTAGGTCTCATCATTTTACATAAATTGAAATGGCTAGATGTAATGGGAAGTTATAATGGTAATGCTAACAGTTTCTTCTCTTAGACTTCTTGCTTGCAAAACTCTCTTCTGGCCTGTTGCTTTCTAGTCAATTTCGATGTTCAAAATTTAAATGTGATGCCGATCATCATCATCTGTCTTGATTCCTGTTCTGCTATTGTTCTTTCCTTAATGTTTCTTTCTTTTTCAAATATTGCACACTCTGTATCTCCTTGTTTAGTAGCTTTAAGCCTTGCTTGAGGTGAAATGAGTCAAAAAAATGTCCTGGATGGAGGTATTTGTTGGTGTTTTATAATAGTTGACTTCATGCCAGACAAAAAAAAATTTCTTTTGTGCATGAAGTTTTATATTGATGTTTATTTGGTCCAATCAAAATTCAGGATAGCCAAACAATTTTGAAGCAGATCTGGCAGTCACCAGGGACATCAATGTTCACAATTGGCCAGTGTTGCATTCATTGTGAGCACTGCTTCATGGACTGGATGTATTAGCATTACCAAAGGTAGTGTAAAATTATAGCTGATTTAGACGCCAAAGCTTAATTGCTTGTAGCACTGTTAACGTATTGTATAAAGACTGTTGAAGGATGTTAAACTTACCAGACTGGGCATCCTCTGCTTCTGTGCAGAAAATTTTCAAGTATCAAAGGTTTTGAAATGTCAACCATTCTGCAAAATTTTAATGCATACCATTGCATTAATCATAAAGGAAACTAATTTGTTTACACGGGTTGTCAGTTATTGATGAAGAATCATGTTTGATTATATTGAAGAACTGTTTTATTTTTCCTTTTTGAGAAGGAAAAAATATCTGTAGGAAAGGTTTGAAAACTTTATTACCCACTAAATAATTGAGAGCATCAATGCTGTTTTCATACCTTTTTTTTGTCAATTGTTTGATAAAAATCATGACAAAAAGCATCAGTCTAATTTGAGAATTTGTTCACATAATATATTAGGTGTCTCTTGGGGAGCAATCATTAGTTTCTGAGAAGAATTTTTAATCTTAGAAACTTGAATCACTGCATGGTGGGGGTGAATTGCAACTTGCACAGTATCTACCTTAAATTTTTTTTTTTCTTCTTTTCAGAAGATTTAGCTAACTAAACCTGTTAATGCTTGGTGATAAAGAATTTTTGTTTGTTTTCACTTAATTTTGATATTTTTTTTCTTATGAATCAGTCATTGTTATTATGGGATGTAGCAGATGTAAAGATGTTGAATTTTAGTGAGTTATTCTAAATATTAAGAAATCACTGAATGGATTTTGATCCTGAAGCAAATAAAATAAATCAATGTAATAGTTTAATTAAACTATTTAAAATCCTGTTTGAAAAATAATTAATATAATTCTTTTGATGGTAATCAAAGGAATTTGAAGGCAACACCAAAAGTTGACATTTTAGATAACCATCACAAAATTACAATTACAAATATTTTTTCTATTCACCTGATCATTTCAGCCAATAGACTATTAATTCAGATCATGGCAAATATTGTCTTTTGTAGCATTGTCTCAATCTGCTCTTTCTCCTCAATATATGTCATCTGTTATTGAGTGCTGCAAAATGATGGGAAGTTAACAAAGCAATAGAATTGCAGATGCAGAGCTTCCAATGAAAGTGACAGTCTCAGTACCCAGACCTGACAGTGCTTTTTTTCCAGAGTTGTCTTTGGACTGTTTTTTGATCTGTCATTTGACATTTATTCAGCACAATTTGAAATTTTCACCTCTTTTTTAGACCTTCACATAGTCACAACCTCTAGTAAAATTGATAACTTGAATCGTACTCTCCCCTACTGACATTCATATTTAGTTACTCTGTCACTCTTGTAAACATCTTTGAAACAAAGATGGGCCTGACTTTGGCTTCTCTTGCTGGACTCCGTTGAATTCCATGTAGAGCACATGGCCCAAAGCAGGATGAAGAGATTGCCTATTACAAACTGCATTTTTGCCACTATACTTTTTATTTTAATTGTTTATTTTACTATTGTTCATCCAATGCAAGTCCCAAGAGCCACTCAAGGAAAAGGGTTACTCAAGTTGTTAAAAGGATTTACAAGGAAGAAACTAAAGATGCATATTATGAAGATATGTACTATAGAAAACAGTTAAACCTCAATTGTAAGAAGAGGTTTGTGATCATCAAAGCATCCTTTCAGGAGCCCCTTCTGTAATACAAATTCTGGGGATGAAACTGTTTGATTGGACCTTTGCCCTTCCGAATGGAATATGAAGAGAGGATGTTGATTCAGTGTGCATGAATTGACTCCTCCTCATTGCCTTCATGTTCCATTGGTTAGGAAGAAGTTCCATATTTTTGAGGTGGAAGGCATTGAGATGCCACTCTTATTTAAATTATAATTTCCATGCCTTGTTTCTGTAAAGCAGTGTGGCTGTGCAGATTGTAGCCTTTTTGAAAGGACATCATATCAAGTTTTTATCTGATACACTGATGAAAGATAAAAATATGAAGCGGTATTAAATATTGTTACAATCATCGGTTTGTTTTACATTTAAAAAAATACATCGCCAAATTTTAAGTTGTTTTTTTTCACTAGTTTTGATTGCGGACAAGATATTTAAAATGCGTGAATTATGGATAAACAAAAGTTGTTTTCTGGTGACAGTTTTTTTTTTTTTTCGAGAATTTTTTCTTTCGTTATACAGAATGAAAAGACCAATGTTATGAATGCTTGTAAAAACCAATGAATCTATTAATATGCTTGCAACCATGGTTGCTGCTCTAGCCAGGAGTTGTTTCAATTTACTCTCTCCTCCCAGCCACTCTTTATATCATCTTCCATTTTCTCAAACCAAATTTACATTTCTCAGTTTTTAGAAAATGCTGTTAATGTTTTCTCTGCCAACAAACAATATTTCAGGGATCAAACCAGGAACATTTCATTTAATGATATAAAAAAGCAGTATCTTATTTCCTTGGGAGACACATCAAGCTTCAGTCAGATTCTAATGAAATGATAATGAACCAAAAAAAAAAAATTAAAAAAATTTTGTTTCACATTTTCCAAACTTTTAAACCAATTTTTATATTTTAAATGGGTATGTACACATTGAGGAGTTACTAAGAAACGCAAAGCATGGTGTACTATTGAAAATTGGCTTGGATTGAGGAATTAGATAGCTGAGTTTAAATTCAAGTTCATTACATCCATTTACGTGCTAATACTCTCTCAGGAAAAGTATGAATCCATCTCTACTGCGAGCTATGGTAAATGATTGGCCTTGATTGGCAACATGTCTAGGAGAAGCAAAACTCTAAATTCAACCCAGTCTGGATAGGGTTGGGCTTCATGTTGCTTGCCTTTAAACAGGAAATACCACTGCTGCTGTGGCTGCAGTAGATGTGGTACTCCTATGACCCTAAGAGGTTACAGGACACATGATCCTAACAATATCTACATGGTTTTAAAATTGTTCATTTGAAAATGATTTGAGTTAAGATTAAACCCACCATTGGGAAGAATTTGTATTACAACCTGACCTTATGGTGGTGTGGTAAATGCAAATTGCTCTTGAGCTTTTCTGGGAATTTTATTATTTTGTATGACTGATATAACAGTTTATTTTAATCTCTCAAATGTGTCTCTGAAAATTTTTAAACAAAGGAAATTATTCAGTTTTGATTTGCTCAACCGACCATCTCATCTCCTCTTCAGTGTGTGCTCATGTTGGTGTCTGGCGGAAGTCCTACTAGCACGTAGGTGGTACAGTGAATGAGGGCAAGAGTAAAGTGGTGTGTTTGAGGAAAGGAGAAAAGAAGGACAGGAAACTAGATCAAAGCATTAGAACATGTCTATTGACATTAAATTTGAATATTTGAAGATTGTAGCTAATAGGGAAGCAACTAAGAGGAAGGAGCTCCACAGACGGGAAGTGCAAGAGATATTGAAGTAGAAGAGACGTCTACATTTAATCATTTCAACCTAGTAGCATGCTTGAATTCATGCAGTTTGGGAACCAGAGAAAGTAGTTCATCAGAGCAGTTGCTGTGAAAATACTTGTAGAAAAGACAGAGAAACAAAGGTACATCTGTGAGAAAGTGACTGTAGATGAGATGCCAGATCAGGACCCATCATATCTTATTTCCGTCTCTAGATTCTTTTGAGGTCTTGTTACTTTAGCTTTAATCCAATCTAAATCAGTATTTCACAAACATTTTTTTTTAATTCAGGACACACTTGTAGAATAACTGAAATTCTGGGGCATACTTTAAATTTTGTTAAGGAAATCATTAATCATAAAATTTGAAAATAGGAAAATAATACAGAGGTCTCCTGAAATAAGCATTAATTTTTTTTTTTTTTTAGACATTACATTGCTTGGTGTCTTTAACTTTTAAAAAGAAAGATTTTTTAAATATAAAAATGATCCATAAATTACTGTTCTGTTAATGTGGGGCACACCTTGTTATCTTTCAGGGAACATTGATGTGAATGAAAGCACCAACTGAGAAACAAGGATCTGAAATAATAAATGATAAAGCTATAAGTTACAATCTACTCAAAGATTCCTTGAAAGAAGTTAATAGCAAAAGGGATGTCTTAAAAGCTGACTTCCTCTTTTCAAGATATAGGTAATCATGGCTCTCCACAACTTCCTATCCTTCATAGCTCTTTTTAATTCTTTTTTGTTATTTCTCCTAAACCTTGTTCCATTTACTCAAGCTTACTAAATAGGTAATACATTGTTTTCCTCTGTCCGTCTTGCGAGTATCAGATTTGCCAAGCCCTCTTTACTCATTATGTGCCAAGGAAATTTCAACTGTCAACTTATGTTAAGTATAAGTTTCCTTCTGGTTTCCATTTTCTCTAAAAGTTTATTCTTACTTGTTACTTACATATTCAGTCCTTGGTATCCTCAGTATCCTTCTGTAGAACCACGTTTCTGTTTTTTTGAGGCCTCATCATTTTTCAGTGTTAAATTCTTGAATGTTTATTAAGTGATAATACTCGAATGTTGAATAATAAGTAATTTCATTTAATTAATTAGTCAAATATTATTGTTTTTTTTATGCTCAGTCAGTAAAGATCCAGGGTCATTTTTCAGTAAATTTGCATATTAAGCCCCAGAAACCAATTGGAATGAAAATTTCCATTCTGGTGTAAATGTACATGATTATCTAAAAAACCTTTAAAAGTTTGCAGACAAATACGGTTTAGGAGTTACCATCAACGGTGAGTACTATGCCAACTTGCTGAGGCAGTTATAGCTCATAAATATAGCATACCTTTATTTATATATATATATATATATATATATATATATATATATATATATAGTAAGTAATCCAAGTGAATCCTAGTAATATAAAATATTAAAACTGATCCAGAGAAGAGAGCTCAATATATTTTTTATAGAGCAAACATGAATTACAGTAGATAAAATTCAATACCCCATATGATATATAGCCATTTCACCCAGAATGGGTTTGTCTTTTTAAATACATTTACTCTTAGTTGTGAATTTCCCTCCTCTTTCTTCGTATTGACAAAAATATTGATTCATTTCTTTTTCTAACTCCTTGGTGTTGACAAGCTGGTTCTGGGTAAAATGGCTCTTTTATCCTATGGGGTATTGAATTTAATCTACTTGAAAAATATATATATATATATATATATATATATATATATATATATATAGCCAAAGTCCCCAGCATTAGCATGGGAAGAACTTGATAAAATAGTGAAAAAAATGAAATAGCATCATCAAAAAAATGGATTCTATTTTAACCAAATCTATATCAATAAGAGAACTTAATTTATATTAGTCAAATGAATATTGGATTAATTAAAGAAACTCCTTAGTAACCCATTAGAAAAAACCGTGATATTACTGACACATTTGGGATAGGATAGTGGATGGTTTCCTTCTTTGGGAGTGAGAATAGTATAATGGTGATAATTAATTGTCAATACCATTAGAATAAACAGTACACTGCATGATTTCACCCTCCCGCACTTGTGGAAAAGGCCTGTGCCAGATATCTCATAATACAAAATATGTAAAAGTCTAGCTGTAGATGTCATGAAATGTTGCTTTGTTGATCTGACTTCCAAGATAATGCTTACCCAATCCCAACAATCTTAACCTGTTTGAGTCTAGAGTCAACAGTTATCTTCCCCATATATCCTCATAAACTGAGTGGCTTTTGAGCCTTGCACAGGGTTAACATTATTCTAAAAAGAAAAAAACATCATGAAACTGTTGTTACTCAAATGTAATGCATGAATGAGGCTGCTGGCAACTGAAAATGATGAGAATGATACAATGAAAGGCAATGTAATTCAATGCCAGTGCTACTCAACCTATCAGCCTGTGCATTGTATAATACACACTGCATTCTACAGAGTTTTAGAGTTGTCAACCCACAAGGGTACCATTATTTAGAATACAGCTTCAGTTACTTCATCTGGATCAGCAAACATTGGTCTGTCAAAGACTGGCACCATGTCTCTTGACCATTTCCAATTCTTTTGGACAGACATTTGAGTCTGGACAAATGGATAGAGAAACAAATACTTCAAAGAGAAAAGGAAAGCATATAGGAGCAAGTATTATTCTGAGCCATGATTGCCCACATTCTGAAGAGACATAGCATGTAGGGAGAGAGAGTGAGAGAGTATTTTAATATTGTAAATATTTTCACGATCCTACTGTACTCAAATTACACTTAAATTTCCATTTTTAAAATAAACATTTTGTGTTGATTAATGATGAACTTTTCCAAATTATGGATAATACTTTGCAGACAAGGACAAAATTTCAATCACCCTGTATGTTTAAGGATGTGAGCTCTTATAATTGTTTTTATTTATCGATGATTGTTTTCATTGTATGAGTATTGCTTCAAGAATGATAAGAATTTGATTTTACTAGTATTTTGGCATTGTTTGTGTGTAGATGTTTAATGTTACTATGAGATCCTGATGCTGCTTATTAATGTTATCTGATGGTACTCTGCTCCGATAGGTGGCAGGTAAGTCCTCATGAGAATGTGGTTGTGGTATATCCTATATTAAAAGTTTCATGCTTTTGAATTACAGAGAAACATTCGCTGAGTGGGTAAGTATATTCATCCACAAAATTAGTCTTATTAAGGACTTGGAAGTTTAGGATATATTACATTTAATGGATAAGTTGAGAGTTTTGGATTTTTTATATTAAATAATGAATCTAATGTATTTTATCGACTGGTTTTATACATCTATGTATGAACTTTTTAATTACTGTTTTGAGATTTTTGTAAATGTGGTGCATTTGATTTTGATAATGTGTTAATAGCATTATTGTCATCATTATTTTTATGACTATGGTTTTATTGCTGAAATTGTTGTTTAAATGAAATTTGATATGTTCATCAACTACATAATTGGGGGCCCCATTATTGATAAGTGTTAGTTTTATATTATTTAATTCTTTAATGAATATTGTTTTGGATAAAGAAATGATTTTAGCTCTTTGCATTCAGTTATTAATGACAGCAGATGGATATTTTTCAGGGCACTCACTGTCTTACTTTATAAAACAAGAGTTAGAATTAGTAGATGTTTTATATAGAGAAGTAGTGTTTGGGTTTGTGCCACGTCAAAGCTACAGGATATAGTGAAATTATCATAGAGTAAATGGGAATATTTAGAAATGGGATATTTTCAATCAATATTTAATTAAAAAATTGAACATTATAATGTAATTTATTTTAATGTTATGTAATGACATTACGAGATTTGGTTTGGGTAAAGATGTCATTTTATGGAATGATTTGCTAACTTAGCTGGACATGTGATAAAGGAAAGAGTGATTTTGGTACACACACACACATATATATATATATATATATATATATATATATATATATATATATAAAGGGTGTATAAAATACTGAAGTGTGATATGTTTGCTATTAGCTGAAAATTGATATGGATTTTTACTGTGTAAGTATAAAATTATTTTTTCAGTGGGATGAATAGGAAAAATTTGGTAGGTGATGAAGATGCAACTTGTCTTAGGGGTTTTCTTGAAATTTTTAGTGCAGCCCAAAACTGGGGGATCAGTCATATTTCACTTCATTTTAAATATTTTCCATTGATTGAAATATTTCGAAAATTGGTTTTAAATTGTAGGAAATTTATTAATTACTCCATATATAACAGGATTTTTCATTTGGTTGAATAGAGGGAACTGCAGGTATGAGGATGTTGAGCCATGTTTTGGGGTCTGATTTCATAATTTAAAGTGTCCAAAAACCGGGTTGCTATATTTCTCTTGATTTCAAATTTTGGTTTTCTATGAAATAATTATAAAATTGATTAAGGAAGAAATTCCTTGACATTTGTTATCAATGTCTAAAAATTTTTTCCAGTAGCTTGAATAAGGGAAACAAAGGGGTTCAATGAAGTTGCAACTTGTCTAAGGGGTTTTATAGAAATTTTAAGTTCTGTAGTTTGTGGCATGAGAAAAGAAAAAGGCAATTGCAATCATTCTCATGCAAGATATATGCCTTAAATCAGACATTGAAGATCGCAGTTTTAGCCCCTAGTAGTAATAGAAGCCTAAAAAATGCTGATTTCCAAAATTTTTTATTTGTATTCATTTTATTATTGATTCTTATAAAGTTAGATGCATAAGAAAAGAAAAAAGCAATTGCAATCCTTTTCGTGCAAGACAAATGCCTTAAATCAGACATCGAACATTGCAGTTTTAGGCCCTAGTAGTAATAGGAGCCTCAAAAATGGAATTTCAAATTTTTTATTCATATTGATTTTATTATTTCTTCTAATATAGTTTGATGTGTAAGAAAAACAAAAAAAATGCAATACTTTTGTGCAAGATATATGCATTAAATCACACATCGAAGATAGCGGTTTTAGTCGCTAGTAGTAAGAGAAGCCTCAAAATGCCATTTTCAATTTTTTTTATATTGATTTTATTTGATTCTTATGTGTTTTGATGGGTAAGAAAAGAAAAAAAAATTGCAATCATTTTCGTGGAAGATATAAGCCTTAAATCAGACATCGAAGATTGAGGTTTTAGTCCCTAGTAGTAATAGAAACCTAAAAAATGGTGTTTTCCAGAATTTTATCCATACTGATTTTATTATTGATTCTAATGTAGTTTGATACACAAGAAAATTAAAAAAAATTGCAATACTTTTCGTATAAGTATTCAATTGTGCGGAATTTGTCGACTCATGCCTGTCTAGAAGGATTTTAAATTTGACTTAATAGAGCAAAGAAAGGCCTCAACCATATCCCTGCTGTGCCCTTTCAAAGTTTACGGTGTCAGAAAACCGCTTTGCTCGATAAGATTACATTTGAAATTTGCAACTCTATGGAACCCTCATAAAATACATATGAGATTGTGAGGAATTTCCTGCTTAATCCATGAGTCCAAGAATTATTTCAATAAACATGGCGAATTTGTTGAATTTTCAAGCGGACCAAAACTGGGGATAAGTCATAATTCACTGCTTTATAACTTTTTCCAGTAGCCTTCAAAATTGGTATTATATGTCGAATGCTCTCACTCTGTCCATGTGTACAGGCATTTTCAATCATTTTTCTAGGGCAAAGCGGTTTTGACCATGTCGATGCTGTCATCGTTGGCAGCATTTGAAACGGTTTTCGAAGATATCACATTTACTTTTTTCCTCAGGGGATCCTTCATGAGAGATATCAGATTGTGAGGAATTTCCTCTTAATCTGTGAGTCAAAGAATTATTTCAGTCGCTTGTGTAGGGAGGAGTGACCTTCGACGATATGGGACCTTGTGTTCGTGAATTTCTTGGAATTTTGTTGCGGACCAAAACTGGGGATCAGTCACATTTTCCCTGTTTTATAACTTTTTTTCCAGTAGATGAAATCTTCAAAATCTTGGTATCAAATTTTTCAAAACTCACTCTTTGCTCTGTGCATGTCTACAAGCATTTTTTTATTCAGTTTACGGGTCACTGTTGTCACCGTTAGCAAGCTTTTTTACATTTTCATTAGAATATCAGATTGTGAGGAATTTTCCAAGTCCCTTATTTTCATCTGTAGGTAATTAGGATCGACGATACGAAAAAAATGCAATTTCTTGGGCTGCGGACCAAAAGTGCTTGATCACTGTATATTTATAACTTTGTTCTGGGCTTTATCAAATTTTAAATTTCCTGCATTTAATTTATCTTTTTAGGGCAACAAATCTCTCATCGTGTCACTTGTCAATCGAAAATATTTTTCATTTATTCATGGAGTGAGGGACTGGTTTCATCTCTAGTAGCACTGGTTTCATCTCTAAAAGTGGGTGTTCTGTATGTTTCGTGTCGTTCTGGGCTTTTTTCGATTCCTTTCTTTTAATTTAATTATGGACAGGCAAATCCATCATCTAAAACTTGTTGGAAAATTTTCATTAAATTCATGTTCACAGATGTAACAAGTTTACTAGGCAATTAGTATTTCCCTTGAAAAATTCTGGGCAATGTGGGTGATTGTATATTTCCTTTCTTTAACGTTTTTTCATATCATTGGAGCGGCAAATCCCTCATCTAAAACTTGTTGGAAAATATTTTTCATTAAAATCCATGGAGTGAGCCTAGTAAGCTGTGGTTTCATATCAAGTAATTATTTCCACTAAAAATGCGGTGGACGCAAAGTGGGTGATCACTGTATATTTCCCGTCTTTCTGGGCTTTACATTTTCATTTCCTATTTTAATTTATCATTAGGATCAGGCAATCCCTCCCTAAAATCTAAAATATTTTTCATTATAATTAATTTTTAGTAAGCACCGGCTTCAACTCAGATAATTGGGATAACCAGGAAAATGCGGTGGACGCAAAGTGGGTGATCACTGTATATTTCCCTTCTTTCTGGGCTTTACATTTTCATATCCTATTTTTAATTTATCATTAGGGACTATAATGATAATATTTTCGAACAAGTTTTAATTAACCCTCGGCTTCAACTCAGATCCTGGGATAACCAGGAAAATGCGGTGGACGCAAAGTGGGTGATCACTGTATATTTCCCTTCTTTCTGGGCTTTACATTTTCATATCCTATTTTAATTTATCATTAGGGACAGGCAAATCCCTCCTCTAAAACTTGTTCGAAAATATTTTTCATTATAATTAATGGAGTGAGCTTAGTAAGCACCGGCTTCAACTCAGATAATTGGGATATGGTAAAAATGCGGTGGACGCAAAATTGGTGATCACTGTATGTCTTTCTGGGCTTTACATTTTCATATCCTATTTTAATTTAATGGGGACAGGCAAATCCTCCTCTAAAACTTGTTCGAAAATATTTTTCATTATAATTAAGCTTAGTAAGCACCGGCTTCAACTCAGATAATTAGGATAATTAAAAATGCGGTGGACGCAAAGTGGGTGATCAAATATTTCCCTTCTTTCTGGGCTTTATATTTACGTTTTCCTTTTAATTAAATTAGGGACAGGCAAATTCATCTAAATCTTTAAATATGTTTTATTAGAATTCATGGTGTGAATGTAGTAACTGGAAAAGATAAAAAAGTAAGAAATTGCAGTCCTTTTCGTGCAAGACATATGCCTTAAATCAGACATCGAACATTATATTTGTAGGCCCTAGTAGTAATAGAAGCCTCAAAAATTCTGATTTCCAAAATTTTTTATTATTGATTCTTATGTAGTGAGATGAGTAAGAGAAGAAAAAAAGCAATTGCAGTCCTGTTCGTGCAAGATATATGCCTTAAATCAGACATCGAACATGGCAGTTTTAGGCCCTAATGCTAATAGGAACCTCAAAAATGTGAATTTCCAAAATTTTTTATTCACTATTGATTCATATGTATTTAGATGAGTAAGAAAAGAAAAAAAAAAACAATTGCAGTCCTTTTCGTGCAAGTCACATCAGACATCGCATCATTGCAGTTTTATGCCCTACTAAATCAGAAATGCCAATTTCCAAAACTTATTTTATTGCAGATTCTTTTAGGCCCTAGTCCTTTTTTAACAGAAGCCTCAAATATAGCCATTAGAAACCCCAAAATAATTTTTTATTTTCGATTCATATTGTTTTATTGAAATATGAGTAAGAAAAGAAAAAAAAACAATTGCAGTCCTTTTCGTCCAAGTCATATGCCTTAAATCAGACATCGAACATTGCAGTTTTAGGCCCTAGTAGTAACAGAAGCCTCAAAAATAGCCATTTCCAATAATTTTATTATCGATTCTGATAAAGAAAGGCGAGTAACAAAAGAAAAAAAAAACTGCAATCCTTTTCATGCAAGGCATATGCCTGAAAAAAAAATGCTGATTTTAGAAGCCTAAAAAAAAAATGCTGATTTTGTGTAGGAATGGAGTTACCTTCGATGATACGGGACCTTGTGTTAGGGAATTTTCATGCAGACCAACACTGGGGCATCACTCACATTTCACTGCTTTAGAACTTTTTTCCAGTAGATGAAATCGCTTCAAAATAGGTATTAAATTGTGCGAAATCTCTCACTCTGTCCATGTGTACAGGCATTTTTCATCCGCTTTTCTAGGGCAAATTGCAGCGTCGACTATGTCGCTGCTGTCACCGTTGCCAGAAAGCTGTTTGCTCGCAGAGATCGCATTTCAACTTTTCCTCTCTAGGGGATCGTCATGAAATAGATATCAGATTGACACAGGGATTAAGCAGGAAATTCGTGTCAAAGAATTATTTCAGTTGCCTGTGTAGGTAGAACGTGACCTTCAACAATACCGGACCTTGTGTTAGGGAATTTTCATGCGGACCGTAATTGGAGGATCATTTACGTTTCACTTCCCTATAAGTTTTTTTCAGTAGATGAAATCCCTTCCAAATTGGTATTAGATTGTGTGGAATTTCGTGCTGAATCCATATTTGATTTTTTTTTTTCCACAATTGTATTTGATATATTTGGAGTGTAACATTATTAATTTCTTGTATTTCAGATATATCAACTGTGCCTTGTCCACTAACCAGTTGAGGTTTGCTGATAGCATCATGGAAATTTTCTCAACTTTTTGCCTTGGATGTTTTATACCTTCGTCACTGCTACATTCTATTTTACCCTTTGTTCTTCCTCTGATTACTATGGAGGCTCTGAACATTATGAAGTATTGCCATCTCTATCCCTTTGTGTACTACTATTTTATTGTAATAAATGCCAATTGTCTGAGCACTGCAACATGAAAATTTGTTTTGATATATATATATATATATATAATCTACAGGGCTGTATTTTTGTATGGTGAAAAATGTGATAATGTCATGCTTAACAAATTTGGGTCTTGCACATAATGAAGAGGTAAGATTTTGATGTCATATGACTGTAAACAATAATTAATTTATAAGCATTTTAAATGCTATTAAATATCTCTTTGTACTGTCAGCTGGGCTCCTTACAATTTTACCAATTATAATTCAAAAGAGGATTTTTATTTGTCATATCAATTTTACTTTACTCAGAAATCTTAGAGATGCTGTTACTCCTGGTAACATATTCTTGTGAATCTGCTCTCCCTTTGGTTAGACATTTCTGAAAAAAAAAAAAACCCACTGATTAAAACTTCATTTTAAGAAAGTTTTGTAAAAAGAAAAAATCCATTGCAATATTGGAGGTAACTAAATTGACCCCATAAAGAATAACAAATAGTTTACATAAAATAGCTGAAAAGCAGTTTAAAGGTATATTTAGCATTTTGATGGTGAAAAGAATTATAGATAAATTATACAATTCAGAATGAAAGCACTTTTTTTAGAAAATTATTACAAATTATCAATAACAATAATTGCTCTTCATAGTTTCATTAAAAAGCTATTTTTCTATTCTTATTACTATGTCTGTTTAATGTGAAATGACTCCTCATGTCACTATCATTTAACCTTGATTGATTCACCATGTTTTAATTGAGGTAAATGGTGACTCATTTCAAATGTTTACCTCAATCATGTGTTACAGAAAATAAATACACAGAAGCTTACTGTAGTCAATTGTAGTATTTAAAATGTTCACAAATGTTTAAGAACTTTTTTTTTTTATTTAATTTGCTGACAAATTTAAATGATGTCAAAAAAAGAAGTTGTAGATTTGATCTGTTTCATACTGATAGGAAATTCCTTACTGAAATCTATTTTTACTTTTCTTTACTGTAGATGTTAAAATATCCTTGTCTACTTTTTGTAAACATGTATCTCTATACATAGCATGAAAATAGATAAGAATATTGAAATTCTCAGGCATGTCATCTGACTTTACTGAAATATCATCAGCTTAATTTATTATTCGAAATTCCACTGCCGTTGTGTATTTCTACATCTTTTGAGGTTAAATGCTTCCTTGGGTGAAGGGCTCACAAATCTAACAATATATACTAATACAACTCACTTGCTATAGATTTGAGAAGCTGTCATAGTTTAGCTGAATTCTAATTAGTTTTTATGACCATATAACACTCCATTTTTATTCTATAAATCAATCTCTCTCAGCTAACCTGTATACCTCATCTATATTGATTTCCAAATATCTATTTAGCAACAAACTAATAATTCTTTTATTTAAAAAAAAAAAAAGTAAATATGCAATTATTATTAAGTATCTAAGTGGGCTCTGTCCATTAATAATGCCCCAGATTTTCAAGAATCTTATAAATCCAGTCTGATAGTTAAGACAAATTGAGGAGATTATGATCATAAAGAAAATTCATTTGTTGCAAATTTTTTTATGCTGAATCATATTTTCAAATTTGAAAATATAAGTTTGTAATCCTAGTGTTTAGATTGTTACAATCAATAAGTAAGTAACAATTTGTCAGGATGAGGAAAAAAAAAAAAAAAAAAAAAAAAAAATCAAATTATTCAAAGCTACTAGCATTTAATGAATTTTTCTATGCCAAGATTATATTCCACAGTCCTCAATTGATATTGGATTCAAAGTTGCTTAACTTTTCATTTTACATCCTTTGTCTTATCAAAATCTAGGAATTTAAATTACAAGCAGCCATAAAGGAATTGCCAGAAACATTTTCTTATTTAAACATGTAATGTTTAAATATGACAAAAGATAACAATAATTGTGTCAATTGGATTCAAAGAATCTCAGGAAAAAAAAAAAAAAAAAAAAAAAAGAATCTCGGGGGGAGGGCAAATTGTTTACATTCAGTTGCTTATTTAAATTTGCTATCTCTGAACTTCTGTATGATTCCTATAAGCTCATGCTAAATTTTGCCACTTATTGAAGAATAAAATTTGAAACCAAAACTTACTGTACAAAAAAAAAAAAAAAAAAAATTTTTTTTTTTTTTTCATAAATTTGATAAAATAAAGGCTCTGATAAATGGTACCTGTTTTTGAGATTTGATTAATTTTTTATTCTTTAAATTCTATTTTTTGTTGTTAATGTTTTTTTACAAATGTTACAAGAGAATTAGATTAGAAGGATTTTAGATATTTATCCCTATTAAATTTACACTTTTAATTTGATCTTCCTTAAATTACTACATTCAGAATTTCATCACAAGGTAAGTTTTCTCTTAAAGGGAATTCTGGACACAGTACAATTTTGTGAATATTGTTAAGTTTCTCCTCTGAAAGCTTTTATTGTCATGTTAATCTAATTATCTTTTCTCTTAATCCTACAAAATCTTCTGATTATCGCTTCATAACAATGATGAATGTTCCTGACATAGGAACTTTTCTAATATCCAAAAGTAAATCAGTGCTTGCATTATTAGAATCTTTAATAATCAAATTTGATTTAAATTCATAGGCTTTAGTAATTTTGGAGGACCTGAAATAACACTTGACTTAATGAAATTTTCTAGAAGAAAAACTTTGTCCTAAATCTTTCATATCATGTATTCTTGTATGGACATGTAAATTCATAAACTTTTTACTCAATGGCTATTGCTTCCATTCAGGAATTTCTTGGCCTTAGAAAATATGGTAAACATTTATAATGTACGCAAAATAACTTTAAATATGAAAATTGCAACAAATTTTGAAAAAAATAAATAAATTTGAGTAATTTTGTACTTGTTTTTTTTTTTCATTTTGTAGTATGTTTGCAATATAAATTTCCTCAGTAACTGACAAAATATGACATTTTCAGAATACTATTTTCCTTCAATTTCTCTTAATATGAAAACTCAACTTTTTGTAAAATTGTAATTATTATTGATAGATATCTCATGAACAAGGAGATTACTTTTTAAATAACTCATCAAATTAAAACAAATTGACTATTTGCATTACAAGGACACATGGGACAGTGGATAAAGGTATTGTTACATCCAGTGACAAGACCCAAAGAGTGCGAGTTCAATACCCGGTTAAGGCAGGGAAGAACTTTCAAAGGGAAATTAGCATGTGGAACTAGAAAAGTCTACCACAGTGAGCAAAATAAAGGGTTCTGATGAACATTCCAACCACCTGAAGAAGGCCTGAGCATTGTCATAAATATGGCAGCAAAGATGAGGACAATAGTCCGAATAATGTACATAATAGCTCATCTCAAAGAATAGAAATAAAGACAGATACTGAAATTGACTAACTGATTTAATTTAGCTTTTACTTGATAATCAAAAAAAAAATACTAACTTTTCTCTTTCATTTTTATTTACATTGAAAAGGTTAATAAGAATTTTACTTTAACATGTACAGAAAAACAACAAATTGTGTTAGGAAGCCTTTTTATTTTGACAAATCTTTGCTTCATATTTGAAATTTTACAGCAATATTTAGTATTTTGAATGTTATAAAATGATAGTATAAAAAGAAGTTACATCAGTTATCAATTATTGTGTTATAGAGATAATCTTTTCCAAAAGGCAAGGTAGATATTAGATTATATGACTATTGTAATCTATTTCCTTTTTTAAAAATTGCTTAAAGATTAATTAATAAAGTCTAATTCTACAAAAAGAATCTGAAACCTGGTAAGAAAGTTTATCCTCTCATTTATAAACAAGAATTTTTCTAACATTGTTCGTTATTGACTTACAAGTTTCCCCAATTTTATTTTAAAACAATAGAATATTGTGTGATGATAAATGCTGAAATACAGAAGAATAGTATTTCTGCTGACAGTGAACATATGTTAACAAGTAACTGCTTTTTTTTTCCTCTGATTGGAAACCTATTTTGCATATTTTAGTAAAGAATTTGAAAGTTGCTTCCCAAAATTAAAAAAAATAAATATCAAACTTTATTAATAATAATTACTATACAAAAAGGTATTTAATGTATTTTTGTAAAAGAGATTGTCACAGTTCATCTAGTAATAAGTGGACTTTATAAATCAAATGTATGAATCCTATGTTTGATTAATTAAACATCTTTCCTAATCCTGTAACTACTGAAATGAGTTATATACATCCACTTGTCCCTTATACTCAATGGTACTAATATCTTTTTTTTTTTTTTTTTTTTTTTCCCCCAAAAACAAAGAAACTGTTTTATAATTATTATATCTAGGTGTACCATGGATTTTAAAACTTAATTCACTGAATTGAATTAAGCTATTTGGTTCCAAAGGAAAAATAACTTATCAACTGATTTAAATAAAACAGATTGAAAAACTAAATAAATTTTAAACTTGGCATCAAGTGACTTACAATGTGAATTCTTAAGCAATTCCTTATTTAAATAAATGATATAAACACCAAAGATTGATTATGCCTAAAAGCCATTTGGATGATTAGAAGTGCTTAATATAAATTCATTCACCTTAAGATGAAAGTGAGCCTGGGAAGGTAGGACATCCTTTCAGGTTTATCTCACCATTGGTTGTACAGCATTATAATGCATGGATTGGCAAACAGCCACTCTTTTAGCTGTTTTTGCACTAACACATGTTTCTCCCAAGTATTCTTAATTTTCATCAATGACCTTCCTGATGATACAACAATTTACTCCTGTCTCAATAGGAAGTCTAATCAGTTTGATGTTAACTTCTCTCTGTTAATCATCTGAGAGACTCCTTTTGGCCTCCCATCAGCATGGCTGATGCTGACCTTCAAGAGAGTGACTTGTGCCTTCTCAGGCTAACAGTCTTGGTTGACATGAAGTCAAAAGATTATATTGAATCCATTGCTAGGTCTGCTGATAAGAAATTTGATTCACTACACGAATCTGTCTTACATATTTATAAGTTTACCATTCAGCCATTCTTTGAATATTACTGCCAGATATCATCCGCTGCTCCTGCTGTATATTTAGAAATTCTGGATAAACTCCAAAGAAGTATCAACAATATTATTGACCTGACATATTTGCATCAGTCACTTTCCTACCACCGTAATGTAGCTTCTCTGTGCCTTTACTACAAATATTTTCATGGTAATTGTTTGGATGAACTCTTCTCTATGGGATCTAAACTTTAAGTGCAGTACTAGATTGGTGGCAAGGTCTCATCAATTTACAGTTGAATTGGCTAGATATAACTGCAAGTTCTATGCTAACAGTTTCTTTTCTCACACATCTTGCTTGTGGAACTCTTCTGGTTCCAGGCTTTCCAGCCAACTTTGATCTTCAAAGATTTAAATGCAACGTCAATCATTTTCTACTGTTTTCTTGATTACTCTTCTGTTGTTGCTCCTTAATAATGTTTTTTTTTTTATTTATTCTTTCACTCAGTAACCCTTGTGTCTTAGTTTTTTTAATCATTTCAAATGATTAAAATAAAAAAAAAAAAAACTGACACTAACATCACCAATCCATATAGACAAGACACTTCTGGGGGGCCAATTAAATAAGCTTTTAGAATTTGTGACAGTGTTTCTTGTCTGATCCTGAATTTAAACTTGATCTCTCAATTCTGCTTTCTGTGTTTAATATGAAATAATGTCATTTTTTTTTCTTTAACTTTTTATATCTATCTGGCTAACTATTCTTGCAAAAATATTTTATTGGAAATAAATCAATCTAGTGTTTGTGTTGATAAGAATAGATAATTGTTTTTATATTTACATAATTACTTTATTAAACTTTATTATTTGAGACAAAGATTATTAAATATATGCAATATATTCATTAGTGAGTTATGTTTGTAACAGATGTTATTTCAAATTTAACTTTAATTTTTTTTTTTTTTAATTTGATTTTTTCAGAGAAAAATAAATTGAAAAGTATTAAAAAGTAAAGTAAAATACAAAAAAAAAATTAATTTTGTTCAGAATACAAAATGTTTTTTTTTAATGAAAAACACTGATAAGCTTAAAAGATAATAAAATTTAGATTTGATTAAAATCTTAACTTCATTTTACAAATAGGAGTGCTTTAGTATCAATAGATATGTAACTATTGAAAAGTTCTCAATTTGACCAAGAAGCCTATCTTTCCACCACTTTCTCTCTATCCCACTCTCATATATATGATATAGTTTCAAAACATGCTATATTTATGAATTAAAGTGATCAATATCAGGGATAGAGCATATGTATATATAAAAATGGTCATTGAAATCAACACCCACTTTGGAAACAAAGAAACTATGCACACAAAACATCCTTTAAAATAGTAACTGCATGAACAGCACAATACTTTCTAAACATATCTGAGAGAACAAAAAAAATCACACTAAAAATGTGGGAAAAAAATAAGTCTAAAATAAAACCATTAGTCTTAGGGAGAAAACAATAAAGATAAACACAAAAAAACCTTGAAAACTAAAAAATGAAAATAAGTGGGAGAAAACCAATTAAAATAACCTTCCCAGATAATGGACACATAAAACAAGTAAAATTTTTACTTTTCTTGAAAACTAAAAATTGAAAAACTTTTTTGTTGGGATATTCGGAAAAAAAATAAATTTATCCAAAACCAATGAGTAAATAATTTTCCAAGTTAACAAACATGATTGTTTGGATCACTAAAACTAAAATCATAACAAATCAAATATGATTGGGTGTTTGTATAAAAAAAAACAAAAATTAAAATGTCTTTTTGCAATAATATATATATATATATATATATATATATATGTATGTGTAAAATCTATCGGATTTTTCAAAAAATCAGCCATTCCAATTATTAATTTGCCACAAAAAATGATTTAATTTTAATTTTTCTTTAACCATATCAAAGAAGGTTTGCTATTGAAAATGCATTCATTGTATTTAGTTGTTTAAAAATTTTTATTTCTTGAACAAATTATTTTTTTTGTCTTGGATCCATAAACTTGGCATGTTTTTAAAAATTACATTTTTATAACTGCAAGACAAATAAAATTCTGGTGAAAAAATAACTATTAAACAAAAAAAAATTCAAGAAAGAAAAGAACTCTTAATTTCTGTAGAACAATCACTTTTGTTGTCAAAAGACCTGTTATAAATTAAAACAATAAAAACTATGATTTTAATGTATGTTGCCTGTCCAAAAATATATATATTTATGTGTGTGTGTGTGTATATTTTTTTCTTTTGCACAAAATATTGATTGTTTAATTTTAATGATTTGTAATTTTCTGAAAAGATTTTTTGCTATTTAAAAATTGCATTCATTAATTTAAAATTTGGTATAAAACTTGAACAAAACCATAAAATGTTTTTAAAAACTTTTATAATTGCAAAATAAAATTGTAAAGAAAAATATGTAAACAAAAAAGGGGAACAAAAAACTCTTAATTTCTGTTTATCCTTTGTTGTCAATAATTGCCATTGTACACTAAAAAGATTGAAAAAAAATATATTTAAATTTTATTTTTCAGATTGGTGTTGCTCCTTTTTTTCAAAAAATTTTCAGTTGAAATTTCATGTACAATTTGGGAAAACTTTTTTTTAAAAAAAAACTGAAGATGAAATTTGTAAAGATAAACTTGATTACTTTCTGCCATTGTGAAGTGAAAAAGAAATTATAAATAAGAATATTTTTTAAGTTTCTAACAAAATTTCCATTTCTTTTAAAATGTTCATCTGATCTGAGTTCAGAAGAGAAATAGAAATTAGACTTAAATCAAAATATGTGCAGCCTAAACAATTCTTTTTGGTCATCCAAATATGAAATAACAGCTTAGTTAATCAGGCTTCAGTAATTCATTGGATTTAATGTCATGTGAAACATTTGATTGATTTTATATATAAGTGTTATTTTAAGACTACAACAAAACACTAATGTAGTTCTTGGAAAAAGAGATTTCTTAAAAAATCTTTTGTTACATCCTAATTTCATATGAATTCTCATTCCAGCCTCACAACCAACAACTGCAATATATGATTTTGATTTTTGTAAAAAACATTTTTCCTTAAAATCTTTGCATAGATTCGTCAGAAACTTATAGCAACTTGATTGTTTAGGCAAAAATATGCAAATCAGGCAGTTTGTCTTTAAAAACATTTCCAACGGAATACGTTCTTCATTTACTCAGAAATATTTACTTTTTCTATTGGAAGATGATAGTTTAAACCTCTCCTAGATCTTTCAGTGCCTTGATTTGTGTTTGAAATTTGTTATATTCATTCAGCAGTGGCATAGCTAAATAAACGTCTTTGGGCGGTCCGAACGTCAAACCAGGGCGGTCCGATCAAATGTCACCCCAATGACCCCGATTCACCCTATGCTGAATGGTTAGCTGTAGCTAAATTTTCGTACATGCTCTACCTTTACTTTACTCTACTGACCAGTACGTTACTGTTTACATGTATGATCCAAGACAAAATCCAATACCACAAAATAATTAGTTCAAATCAAAAGCTGAAAACATTGCTATTTTTCCTACTCACAAATTTCCCGACAATTTATTAGAAAATTTCTGTCGGGGGGTACAAAACTTGGGAGTCATATGCCCGCCTGTGAAACCCTGTGTCTCCAACACTGTTTTCAGACTATTTTTGGCACCTTAGCCTGGTTGAAAAATTTTGTTGGGGGTGACATTGTGTCACTCATCCTGTGCTGGCACCCGAGGTGGTCCGCCCCCCTCCCAGCTACGCCACTGTCATTCAGTCCTTTAATTCATAGCTGTCAGTAATCAAGAGAATTAAAGAAGAAACACAGATTTCATTCAAACCAACTGCATTCCCATCTACTTTTTTTAAATATATCTACAATTCTTTTATAAAAATTTGATTATTATTATTTATATCATAATATAAAAATAATAATAATATAATCATTATATGACAATAACAACAGAATAAATTTGTCATCTTCATCTCCATGTCTATAGATTGTTTTTATCATCAATTTAAAATTAATTATATTTATAAATATATTCCACTTCCTTAAGTCAGGTTTCTTTTATATAAAATCCTATTTCTTTTCTTGCCAAGATTGTAACCATTTTTATATTGACCTAATGTCTAATGTTGACTAGTGATTTTAATTATTCGATTCCATTTACTTAAGGACTAAATAATTTTTACAATTTGTTAAAAAGAAATATAATTTCTTTGACATTTTCTAATGTCTGAGCACAAGACAAAACTTTACATTCTACCACAAGTGTTAGTTATCATGAAAATATATAGGAATAAATCTGTTGTTATATAACTTATAATTTTAAAAATCTATCAATGATACTTAGAAATATTCTCATAATTTTTTTTCTAAATCCACATTATTCATACTTAAAATTATATTACAACCAAGTATAACACAATTTATTTTAATCTACTGTTCTCAGACGTATTTTTACAGTACAAATTAATCATTTTTAAATGTGGCATGTTGTGTGATTTAATTAAACAATTTTCAGACTTACTCCCTTTAATCTATTCACGGTTCTTTAAGACTGCTTTTTGTTTCCTGGTCATTTTTGTTGTAATGCCATAAACCAAAACTTTTCTTTAAAAAACATCCATTTATACAATCCTAGAGCTAAAATGAATTTACTGATAGGCAGATTTCAATTCAAAGAAAAGGAGAAAATTAATAGGCATTCTGTATATGTGAAAACATAATAAAAATGTTAATTTCCATCATTTGGTGCTGAATGTTTTTGCTTGTCTCTTGGAGAGAAACGAAAATATTTTTTAAAAAATGATTCCTTTCTATTTCATTACTACTATTTGCCACAACTACATTTTTCTCAACTGTGATTGGTCAAATAATAAATACTAAATATCACAGGACAATTTACTGATCGCATTCACCACACTGAATTTTTCCTACCGTTAACTCACAAACATGCTTTTGTTATAAAATCACCGATTGGTTAATTTTTCATCCAATCAGATATTTTTCGTGTTCTTTCAAAATTTATCCCGCGTTCGTGCTGGGAGCCTACCGATAGTAATATAAGTTCGGATTAATTCCCAAATTAAACAGTAGAGTTGAAGACAGTAGAATTGAACTACTCACACGCACACAGAACTTGAATATCATTCACCATCAGTTCTTTGTGAACAAGCCAAGTTACAACACCTCTGTTAGTTATAACAAATATACAATTGAACTTACTGTATGTTCTTCTGAATACACCTTTTATTTCAATACAGAACTCTGAACATTATATTCAGAAAACTTGCTTATTTAAATATCACCATTTTCAACTAACAGATAAAGGGAAACTATTTTTTTCTCCTTATTCACACATTAAAAAAATTATCTTGTATTTGTTGATTTTAATATATATTTTATCGTTGAAACACAAATCGGTTTTCCATTGTTTTTCCTTGATTTAAAAAAAAATGTATAAATGTTAAATGCAACATTCTTTCAACAAAAAACATACACATTCTTTTCACTTAAAAAACACCATTTACATTGGTAACCCCAACACTTAAGAAAGCAGCATTTACACCTTAATTATTCTTGATACCATTTTGATAACATGAAACTTTCCCCTCATTGATGCTTAAGGTTGTCTCATACAACATTTCCACTTCAGATGAATTTAAAGCAACCAATGGTAACTGCTAGAACTTTCGCTACTCAACTGTTTCCATCATTTTTCCTACCTGTACATATCGGATGTCTGAAGATGAATGTTATTTTTAGAGTGTATAAATAAAACGAGAGATTTTTTTTACAAGTTCTTTGATTTGTTCTGTTCTTGTATTTTGTGTCTAGATCTACAAGATTTTCTATTGTGTTGTTATTATTATAATACTAACAGTCATACCCAGCTGGTTGATCAGAAAAAGCATTCAATTAAAATGAAGCAAAAACAACATCATGTTTAGATTGTGGGATCACTTACATGTGCCACACCTCCATTTCCTTCAATATCATTGGTTCGTAAATATATGATACTTATTATATGACAATTTTGCCATCGCATGTAATTTGAATTTTTCTCTAAAATCACGGATTGGTCCATTTCCTGACCAATCGCGTATTTTAGTATCTTTCTATATTTTTGGCGCCAAGCTCGCTGGAGCCTATGCATCGTTATATAAACCCTCTCGCTGTTAGCCAACAGCAGTTCAATTCTTGGAAAATAAGGCACGGTGCTATATTGACATTTTAATTCTTAATTATCACTCAATCGAGTAATCATACTAATTCTTATTGATATCACTCATGAACATTACATTTTTCTACACTGGTAAAACACTGTGGAACTATTCTTTATTTAGCTAAGACTTCAATTGAACTTTGTAGTTAAATAACATTCAATATTGTACTCAACATTAATTAGCTAAACCTACCCTTTTTTATAACGGAAAAGGGAAGCAACTTTCTTTATACTATTGTTGATATTTGTATATCATTGTTAATACAATATTTTATTAATGTTCACTGAGCTTGATTATTTTTCTCTCGTGTTTCTTGTGCATTATTCATGTGGGGGTGTTGTTTTACAAGAACACAGCCTTCCTTCTTTATTATATTCACGGTGACTTTAGCCAAAAATACTTACAGCACCACTACAAGATGTAACAGAGTATCTTCTTGAATTACTTTAAAGTACTTTCATTAAAAAAACATTTTGGATTAATGCAGTTACTGATATAACAGAAGTAGTCTGTATTTAGCCGAGGACATGAAGGGACAACATGAAGACCCATTTCAGCCCACAATTATTTTGGGGTTTTTGAAATTCAATTTGTCAGTGTGCTACCAGGGATGTAAAAGAGGATACATAAAACAATTGTCAAGTTTGATGAAAATTGGTTGAAAGGTCAATGCAAAAAAAAAAAAAAAATAAATCATTTTTCACTTATTTACATGTGTTTTCACTTATGGGTGAACTCAATTATCAAGTTAAATGACTGTTAAACAATTAACTTATTGTTGGTTGCAGTTGAGTGAAGTTTGTTTAAAAATTAAGGAAATTTTCAGTTTAAAATTTGTGTTGAAACTGATTTTTTGTTTTTCACTAAACACAGTGGTGTAGAAATAAAAATGAGGTATCGTTGAGCTTAGGAGGGTAAAAGCAATTTAAGACTTGTTGCTAATGTAGAAAATTATATAAATGTTTTTAACTTTCATAAAAACAACAGTTTCAAACATAGTACAATAAAATTATACTAAAATCAACACATTCTCTTCAGCACATCTTTTCTGCAGAAGAAAATAAGCCTTAAGAGGTAAAAAACAATTTCAGGTTTCAGAATCTCCATCAAAAGGTTTCATTTTTTTTTTTTAAATTTCTACTTTAAATTAGAAAGATAATTATGATATAAAAGTTAAAGTTTAAACCAGTGACTGCAATTTGTTTGTCAAAAAAAAAAAAAAAAAAAAATCTTTTGCCTTCATAAATATTTTAAAATAGCAATATTATTACTTAAAAATTTTCTAGGTAAGTAAAAATTGATCGTTAATAAATTATTTATTAAATTATGCGAAATAACAGTTGAAGATACAAATTTATTTAGGAGATAGAAGTCTTAATTAAATTTAAATGCTGATGTTCAATCAAAGGGAAAGAAGTCATTGTGCTTTTCGATATAAATTTTCTTAATTTCATTCACTATGAATTTTTGAAATTATTATTATTATTCTGCTTGTTCCTTAGTTATGAACTGATATAACATTTCGCAACTACTTTTTCATCAATGTCGACGCTTGTATCATTACTGCAGCGAAGTACAAATCTCAAATTCTTTAACATGAAATAACTTCACTGTAATTCAAACTAAAATTTTAACTCACTCACCAACTTCCTCTGCAACTTACTAAAAAACTATTCAATCACGCTATTGAATCTTCTTACGAAACTTAAATTACAAACATTACGAACAATACATTCCACTACGAGCAACGAAAACAAATTAGACGTTTACAGAACATTTATTTCTCCAACTTCTTTAAAGCTAAAAGTTTATCAACATATTTTCAGCTTTACAGGACTTTTTATTTAAACTCTCTTTCAGGGAACATTTTGAGCAACAATTTTCTTCAACTTTGTGAGCTCAGGTAAAAAAAATTAGTAAAAACTTTAACCCAGTCCAAGGGAAGTAACTCATTAATAATAATTCATGTAAAACTTGACATTTTGTACCTATTATGAAAGGTTATTTTCTTGCGTTTTTTTCTCTTGTTTTTGCTTAAACATTCGTAAAGTAAAAAAGTGTGCGGGTTGATTTACGCCGTCAATACAGCAACAAACTCATAACAATTTTGATTGCAAAAAAAACGTGGAAGAAAAAGATATATCAGCGGCACTTTTTGGTTTCAGTGAGAGAAACAAAGAGAAAAGAGGCAATAATGCTCTCATGTGTTTAACATCTGTTATGTATCATGTTAATTTTTTGTGCCATGTGAGTAACAGTGAATAAAAAAAAAAAAAGTACTGCAGCAACCTATCGTGAGATTAAATCCGCTGGTTAGTAACTGCATGCAAGACGCTTTATTGAAATGTGATTAGTCTCTATAAATAGTTACAAGTGAATTAAGTCTGTATCAAATCTATTTCGAGATATGAGAATTATAATGTCCATTATTGACAGATAGAATATTTGCATAGTATATCATTAAGATACGACATATGAACAACCCCAGGGGTAGACAATCCTCATGCTCATAAAATTATTAAAAAAAAATCTTTTAAGGCTGATTTTCATATTTGTGAATAAAAAAGAAATATCTGGTGTGAAAGTACTTGATTTTCATATTTTTAAATTATTATTTAAAAATATTATTTAAGAGATTTTTCATTTTTAAAGTAAAAATCTCTTGTGAAAGATTTATTCTTTTTTAATAAAAAAATTAATGATCTCCATCGAATGCATCTGATTTTCATAATTCAAAATAAAAAAAAATAAATGTCATATGAAAGTAGATGATTATCATATTTTAAAAGAATACCAAATTTTCATATTCTTTAATAAAAATATAATGTAAAATAAGCTGAATTTCATATTTTTAAATACAAATTAAAAAATGTACAATAAAATAGCAGATTTTCATATTTTTAAATAAAAAGTAAAATAAGTTTTCAGTTTTAAATAAAAAATTAAAAATCTGCTATGAAAGTAACTGAATTTCATATTTTTAACAAAAATTGAGAAAAACTAGCGTAAAAGTAACCAATTTTCATAAAAACTAAAAATAGTTTAAAATGAGTAGATTTTCTAATTTTTATACAAAAAAGTAAAAGGCTTCTACTATATATAATAAATGTGAATATCAGTGTGTTGCACTTTTTCCATTTTACTCCTAGAATTCATAGCCCAGTACATAACATTTTAGAATAAGTCCAACTCTGTGAGCAAATTAAAAACATTCCAAGCTGGATCTAGACCTGTAATCCTGAAATTTTGGATTACCAACTTTTCATTACTCTCATTGTTTTTGGATTCCACAATCTTGGCTACTGTTAAAAACAATTAAAATGGACACAACTAACTTTCAACAGCTCATATTCAAATAAAAAATTAATATTCTCAAATTATAATATTTCAAAATAAAATGGTTTGTTTTTTCAACTTTACTCCTAGGGGGGGGGCAGATCCCAACATATACAATTTTGAAATCAGGCAACTCTCTGAGCAAATTAAAAGCATTGCAAGCTAGATCTGGACATGACATCCTGAAATTTTGGATTCGCAAACTTTCATTACCGTGATTGTTGCAAAAATTAACTAAAAAAATAGCAAAAACAAAGTTTTTGTATATAACAATTTTATAGCTTGGATATAAGTTAATGAATAATCAAATTTAATTGCAAAATCCAATGAAGTTACCCATGAAATAAAAAAATATTGTTTGTATGGAAAGTAAGGTCCAATGTATATCAAATTATCTTTAAGTGGTGGCAGGAGAATTATCATTGAACTTTTAAAAGGTAAGCTTAAATATTAATGCAATACTTAAATACAGTGATCAATTCTGGGTTCTTTTGTAGTTTATCGTTGCCTATTAGATCTACTCCTCGCTTTCTATTGTGATGAAGGAACAATTAAGAGCTCTCTGCAAGAGCTAGCTTAAATGCTGCCTGATAGGATGGCTTTTAAGCTATTTATATATGAAAATATAAAGATATAGTGTAAAAGCTCTACATTTATCTACTTTTATAAAAAAAAAAAGGAAAATCAACTGCTTTTACACAAGATTTCTACATTTTATATAAAAATTGTAAAATCTAGTATTTTACACTATATACTTACTTTTCTACAGAGGAAATTCAGTTAATTTTATACCATATTTGTACATTTTGGTATGAAAATAGGAATTATAGACTATATTTCTTTTACATATTTTGAACTGGAAAATCAGCTATTTTACAGAAGAATCACTTATTATACACTTTTATTTTTGTATAAAAATAGGAAGATAATTTGCATGAGATTTTTATTATATAAAAATATAAACATCAGCTCCTTATATGCAAGGTCATTCATTTTTGTTATAAAAGTAGGAATAATATATTTGACTTCTTATTTCGACTCCAAGATCAGCTACTTTTACATGCATATTTTTTGTATGAAAATAGAGAAAATATATTATAACTTTTGTTTTTATGGGTCTGTCTATATTTCTGAGATGAGGTATTATGTACAGTATTTACATTAGTCGGACTATTGTCCTCATCTTTGTCGCCATATTTGTCACAACGTTTGGCCGTTATGCGCTTCCCCTTCTTCAGGTGGTTGGAATTTCGAACAAAACCCTTTATTTCGCTCACTGGGGTAGACTGTTCTAGTTCCACGTGCCATTTTTTTTGATGGATGTCAGTTATCAGTTATCTCCTGTTAATTTTCCCTCTGAAAGTTCTCCACTGCCTTAACCGGGTATTGAACTCACACTTTGGGTTTGTCACTGGATCTAACCAACGCCTTTATCCACTGTGCCATGTGTCCTTGAGTCTACCCCAGTGAGCGAAATAAAGGGTTCAGTTCGAAATTCCAACCACCTGAAGAAGGCTGGAGCGCATAAACGGCCGAAACGTTGTGACAAATATGGCAACAAAGATGAGGACAATAGTCCGACTAATGTAAATACTTTTTTTTATAAAAAAAATAAAAACGAGCTTTTTTTAATTTTAATATAAAAATAGGAAAATCAATTATTTTTTACTCAAGATTCAGACATTTTTGTACAAATAGTGGAAAATGTAAAACTTTTACAGTATATTTTTCACATTTTTATATAAAAATAGAAGAATCAGCCATTTTTACATGATTTTTCCATTTTGTCTACAAATACTTCAATCTACTATTATTGTAGAGTATTAATCCTTTCTACTACTGTAGCAATGGACTACTCCGACTTATAAATACAGCTAGTAGCCACATTAGTGTAGAATTTGTTGATTTACTCAAATTTTTCCATTCTCTATATGAGTATTTAATAAAGCTCTTGTTTTTACTTAGAGTAGTGAAGGAACAGAAGAGCAGCTAAGTATGGCTTTCCTAATTCTCAACTATTTTGAACAAAGACAAAACTACCACAACTGCAATGATTTTCCTATTTTTATTCAATTTTGTATAAAAATAGGAAAATCATTTACAGTATATTTTAATCTTTTTATAACAAACTAAGATAACAGCTACATTTACACATGACTTACTTTTTCGTATAAAGATAGGAAAATTCACTAATTTGACACCGTGTTTTCTTTCTTACATAAAAGTACGAAAATTAACTACTTTTATTCAAGATTTTTTATAAAAATAGGAAGATCCAGAGTTTTACTTTCTTTTTTTATAAAATAGGTAAAAATCCACTGCTTTCACAAAATAAGATTTAAATATTTTATATGAAAATAGAAAATTCAGTTATTTTACACATTATTCTTACATTTTGTATAAAAATAGCTAAAGTTACTACAATGACACTATATTTTTACCCTTTTATATAAAAAGTAGGAAAATCAGTTTCTTTTACATGTTTTAATATTTATGTAAAATAAGTAAACCTACAACTTTTATACAATATTTTAACATTTTATATAAAAATAAGAAATTCAGCTATTTTAAAAATGATAAAGAAAAACTACTTTTACATAAGATTTTTACGTTTTACATAAAATTAGTAAAATCTACTACTTCTGCATTATATTTTTATGTTTATATTTTTTTTATATACTTTTACACTCGATTTGAACATTTTCTGTAGAAAATTATGTAAATCTATTACTTTTATATTAGAACTTTTTATATAAAAAAAGGAAAATTAACTACTTTTAAAGATTTTACATCAAAATTGTAAGATCTTTTACATTATATTATTATATTTTATGTAAAAATAGGAACATCAGTCATTTTACACAAGATTTTACATTTTTCATTTTAAAATAGTAAAATTAGCTACTTTATGTTTTAACATTTTTTATAAAAAAAGGAAAAAAAAATCACTATTTTATATAGTATTTTTTTTTTTTTTTATAAAAAAATAGTAAAAATCTCCTGCATTCACATACTTTTATGTAAAAAATAGGAAAATCTTTTAAGCTAATTTTTAAACATGATTTTAAAATTCTTTGGATGAAATCGTTAAATCTACTAATTTTACACTATATTTCAACTTTTTTTTTTTATATCAAAATATGGGAAATCATCTACTTTTACAACTTTTTTGCATAAAAATAGTAAAATCTATTAAGTTTACATTATATTTTTATGTACAAATAGGAAAATTAGCTACTTTAACACATAATTTTAACATTCCTTGCATAAAGTAAATCTACTAGGTTTTACACTATATTTTAACTTTTATATGAAAAGATGAAGATCAGCTACTTTTACATGAGATATTTACTTTTTTTGCATGAAAATTGAAAAATCTACATTTACAATATACTTTAATATTTTTAAGTAAAAATTGGAAAATCAATTATTTTTACACATGAATTTAATAGTTTTTTTTTTATAACAATAGGAAAATCTCCATAAATTTTTTTATGTAAAAAGAGAAAAGTAAGCTAATTTAACAAGATTTTACATTTTTTTTTTTTTTTTTACTGACCAAAAGTAAAATCTAATCCTTTTATATTAAATGTTTATATTTCCATGTAAAAATGGGAAAATCAGCTGCATTTATACATGGTTTTTTACTTTTCTGTATAAAAATAGGTAAATCTATTACTTTATATTATATCTTTATTTATATAAAAATAGGAAAGTCTTGTATTTTACAACATTTTTAACTTTTTGTATAAAAATATATAAATCTACTTTTATTGTATGCTACCAGCATGGTCTGGCGTTGCCCGTGTTTGATTAAAAAAATCGTACGACTCATACAGTAATCGCTATCACTTGACTTAAAATATTTTGCCCTTCCTTGCCTTTTAAAAGGAGTGCCCTTTGCCTTACTTCTTGCCTATCTCATGTGAATTTTTTCTAAGCTCTATACTAAACATTAAATCTGTTAGACAAAAAAAGAACTAAAGAAAATGAACACAAAACGATCAGCTTTAAAAAAGGATTCATAACTGGAAGAACCGAATGAAAAAAAAAGAATGTTAACATTCGTGTGTCAGTTGGCTGGCCAATAGAATCTTCCTGCCTATTTGTTGCAGCCAGCGATAGGCTCTCACTCTGGACAGTAGAAAATGACCACAAACTACATGAAAAAAAATCGATTATTTCCACTATCGATGGGAGTTTGGAAATGCCAAGTCAGTCTGAGCCTTCCCGCTAACTTGGAGCATGTGCACGTAAATTTTGGTGCAAATCCGTCGAAAACTGCGGCCGTGCATTTGTTACACACACATCCTACCTTTTATTTTTATATATATATATATATATATATATATATATATATATATATTGTATTGGGCACTTTTTTATTATTTTAGCTGTTGGTAGAGAGAGCTTTACCTTTGATTGTGGTAGATGCTATTTTCAGTACCCTAATTATTTTATATTCAATGTTTTGGGATTTTTTTTAAAGCATTTCACCCCAAGTAAGTCACAAGTGCCATTATCCCACAGGGTTTATGGAGTGAAAATGAGAGAAAAGTGTGGGTGTAGGGGGTATTGAAGAAAGGAAAAAAGAACAGGTATCAACGCAACAAAACATGGTGACTGAGGTTGCATTTAGGTTTTTGATGATTGTAGTTATTAGGGAAGCAAGTGAGAGGAATGGAGTTCCAATATGGAGAAGTGCAAGGAAAGAAACTGTTAGAAGGGCGGTTACATTTAACTATTTCAACAGTAAAAGTTGGGACCTAGATGCCAATCTAGTAGTACACTTAAATTCATGTAGTCAGGGCACCAGGGGAAAAAATGCTTATCAGTGCAGTAGCCATGAAAATATTTGTAGAAAAGACAGAGGGAAGCCACATCACGTCTGTGAGAAAGCGGTTGAAGTCAAGAAGCTAATTCAGTACAGATTACATTACAGATCCTACTTTAGATTTTTTTGCGAATATTGCAGTAAGGGAAGGTAGGGGAAAATTTTATGGATAAAACTTTAACTGCGCAACCAGTAATAAAAATCACAGAAATGCAATCTATGTTGTTTGAACATCATTTAATAGTAATAAATATATATATATATATATATATATATATATATATAAAGTAATAAAAGTAATAAACAGATACACACATATACAATACTCACAAACTTAGTTACAAACCTAATACATATTTTTCAGTGTTTGATGCAAAATAAATGTCTATTTTTAAGACTATATAAACTTTTTTTTTCTTCCAGGCATAGTTTGCATCTGTTTATATATATTTAAAAATATATAAATTACGATCAAATACTGATAGGACTGCAAGAGAATGATAGGATAAGGGACAAATAGGAAATCTTTATAAATCTGACATGCTTTACTTTTATTACCACTTGAGATGATGAGGTTTATTTTCCACAAGGGTCGGACAGGTGAAGGTGAGAGGGGTAGCACGTCGCAGCATTTACTAGTTCCCCCCACAAGAATGAGATGTGACACAAGGTCGGATTAATGTGGGGGACCCGAGCGCGTACACTCGGGCAAGGACAAAATTTCCCCTCTCTTGGAAGAAATCAGCTGTGTTTATGGCAGCTGATATTAGCATCATAGCTGGTTGGCAATATCTTTTGGTTGATGACTAAATATTAACTTCCGCATTTTGACTGTACACATGGGTTTCATTTGGACACCAGGTGTATTTAAAGTAGTTTCCGGTTATTATTTTTAGTTAGGAGGACTTGTATATGCTTAGGTTTCATTTGTTTACTTTTTGTGTATCGTTCTCTGAGGAAAAAAAAAAAAAAAAAAGTAACGCTAAGTCACCAGAAGTTAACGGCATTCGTTCTGTTTTCCGCAGTGACACTTTCAGACGTTTGAGTAGCCGGCAGTAACTTCCGGCCAGGTGCGATACACTTAACTGTGCTTTCAAATTGATTTCGTGCAAAAACAATTGTGTTTTTCCAATTTTTGGCGCTGTCAGAACCACCGCCGGGTAATTTTACGTAGTCCTGTGAAGTTTTGTTGAAATCGGTTGAAAAATGTAGGAAATCCGATCCCATATATAAACGTACAGACACACACACAATCTGCGTTTTATAATAAGTAAGATTATAACTTTTTATAAAAACTGAAAATTCAGCTACTTTTCTCTATATTTGTAGTTTAAGTTTTTAACTTTTTTGTATAAAAATAGGAAAATGAGTCATTTTATGCAAATGTTTTTTCTTTTTTATATATCAATATATAAAAATGAGCTAATTTTACAAAAGATTTTATATTTCATAGAAAATCAGAAAATTTACTATTTTTACATTATATTATGACTATTTTATAAAATATTAAATAGGAAAATTAGCTACTTTAAACAAGACTTAATTAAAATTAGGAAAATCTACTTTACACAAAATTTTTACTTGTTTATATAAATATAGCAAATTCAGCTACTTTTAAACAATATTTTTACTTTTCTGTGTAAAAATTGGAAAATCTATTCCTTTTCCTATTTTTATCTTTCTAATATAAAATAGGAAAATCGGTCACTTTCATAGATTTTTTAAATTTTTATTTCTAAAATAGGAAAATCTGCTACTTTTTATGATATTATTATTATTATTATATATATATATATATATATATGTATAAATGAAATCAAACTTTTCTGCCAGATTATAGTTTTTAGGAAATCAACTATTTTACAGACATTTTTATATAAAGATAAGAAAATATATGCTAAAATCTTTTTTCTTTTAAAGAAATTGGAAAATATGCAAACTTTACACTAGATTATTATTTCTTTATATAAAAATTGGAAAATTAGCTACTTTTACATCAGGTTTGTTTTTCTTCATATATAAAATAAAGTCAGAATAAAAATGGAAACTACATTAAATTTTTCATAAAAAATAGGAAGTTTTACACTAGATTTTTATTTTTCATATTTTAGGATAGATTTTTTATTTTTTTATTCAAAAGTGTCAAAATAACCTAATTTTTCAATAGTTTCTTACAATATAGAAAATCAGCTACTTTTACTTTAGATTTTTTTTTACTTTTTTTTATTTTAAAATATGGAAATAAGCTCCTTGATTTTATTTATGCAGATCTTTTACAATGGATTTTTTTACTTTAAAAATTAAAAAATATAAAAATAATTACACTTGATTTTTGTTTTTAACTAAAAATATGAATCTTTCACTGAATATTTTTTACTTTTTTTATTTGAAAATATAAAATTCAGCTACTTTTATTTTTACTTTTTAAATGTAAAAATGTACTGAATAATAACTTTTTATATATAATTTATTTGTATATAGATTTGTACTTTTTAATTTCAAAATATGAAAATCTGGATGGATGTTGGATTTAACGGCATGTCAACTCCTATTTGGGTCAATTTATGCCGAAGCCTTATTAATTTATGAATTTAAGTTGGTTATTTTGTATAAAAAGTTGAAAGGTTGTTGGGTTTCATAATTTTCTGTATTTTTTGGGATTGCTTTTTGTGACTGTTTCTGATTGTGTATTTTACTGTTTACATTCATAGATGCATATATATGTCTATAATACATATATATATATATATACACTATTTATATTTTATTGAGGATTTTTTATTTCCTTGAGAAAACTGTATATTTTTTTCTGTGTCTGTATTTTTGAATATTTCTTTTTAAATCTTTTCCATTGAGATATTTCTGTCTTATTCTAGTTATGATTTTGCATTCCGATAGAATATGTCTTATTGTGATTAGGCTTCTACATCTACATTTTGGTGGATTTGTCTTTTTTAATATGTGAGAATGAGTTAAATATGTGTGTCCTATATGTGTTCTGGTTATGACAACTTGTTTTTTTTTCCGAGTATTTCCAAGATCATTTCCCCATTTTCCTATTTTAGGTTTAATTTGAAATAATTTATTTCCGGTTTGGTTTTTCCATAGATTTTGCCATTTGTTTCTTATGTATTTATATATTTTAGATTTTAAGTCTGTATATGGAATTTGAAGATTTTCGTCAATTGTCATTTTTAAAGATGATTTAGCAGCATTATCTGCCTTATCTCCTCCTTGGATGCCAACATGGCTAGGAATCCAGCAGAAGATGATATTTTGCTTTTTTCCATTGAATGTAGTTTATATAGAAGACTTTGTATTAATGGATTTTCCAGTCTTTTCCCTTTTAGGGATGTTAATACCGATAATGAATCTGAGAAAATAATATAGCTTTCTCCTTTGTTTTTTTGATATGAAATTTAGTGCTAGTTTTATTGCGTAGGCTTCTGCACTGAAAATTGATGCTTCATTTGGCAAGCGTTTTTTTGATAATTGTTTTTTTTGTTATTGCTGCGCTGCCTGTTTTTTCTTCGTCTTTTGATCCATCTGTGTAAATACTTTCATAGTTTTGATATTTTTCTTTTATTTTTGAGAATTTTTCAATGTATGTTGTGGGGTGTGTTTTTGATTTTGATAATTTGTTTAAACTTAATATTATGTTTGGATTTTTGATTATCCATGGTGGTATGTTTGATTGGTTGGTTTTAAGTATTTGATTAGACGGTATATTATTTTCTTGGATGATTCCTTCCATCCGGAGTCCCAATGTTTTGATTTTATTTGTGTTAAGATTAAATTTCTCTTTGTGATTTGGTGTAAGTACACAATCGTGTGTGGGGTTAGAAGGACAGGAAGAGAGTTTTAGATAGTATTGAGTAGCTAGTTTCTCCATTCTTAGTTGTAATGGGGGTTCGTTTGCCTCTACATGTAGACTCTCTATAGGTGAGGTGGGATAGGCTCCTAGAGCTATCCGAAGGCCTTCATGGTGTATTGTGTTTATTGTTTTTAGATAAGACTTTCTAGTTGATTGGTAGACCATGCTGCCATAGTCCAGTTTGGAGCGGATCAACGTTCTATAAAGCTTAAGAAGGGTTTCTTTGCTAGCTCCCCATTCTGTATGGGCTACTGTTCGCAGTAGTTGGAGAGCTTTAAAACATTTTGTTTTTAGGTAATTGATATGTGGTCTGAAGGTCAGTTTGCTGTCAAAGATCATTCCTAGAAATTTATATTGCTGAACTACTGGTATTTCTTCATTTCCTAGTTTTAGAGTTGGGTTATTGTGTAATTTTTTCATTTGGCAGAAGTGTACAGATTTTGTCTTTGTTTTTGATATTTTAAAACTTTTTGAGTGTCCATTTGTTTATTTGATGTAAACATTGTTGAAGTTGTCTTTCTGCTGTGTTGAGGTTTCTTGATCTGTAATATATTGTAAAATCATCAACATAAAGGCTACAGTGTATTCCTGATTTGATGTTTTTTTATTATGTCATTTATTTTTATTTTGAAAAGTGTAGGGGAGAGTACACTTCCTGTGGTACTCCCTCTTCTTGCTTTTGATAATCAGAACGTGTAGTATCTATTTGTACTTGGAAGAGTCTATCTGTTAAAAATCCTTTTTACAAAGTTTGGTAGTCGACCTCTTAATCCTAGTTTATGCAGATCTTTCATTATACCATGTTTCCAGGTTTGATCAAATGCTTTTTCTATATCAAAAAAAAATATGGCTATTAGATGTTGTTTGTTTAAATTGGCCTCTCTTATGGCTGTTTCTAGTCTTATTATGTGATCTATTGTACTTCTTCCTTTATTATATCCACATTGATATTCTGATATGTGTTTTCCTTCTTCTAGAAACCAACTCAATCTGGCGTTGACCATTCGCTCCATTGTCTTACATAGACAGCTTGTTAATGCTATTGGTCGGTAACTTTGTGGGTTGTTTCCCTCTTTTCCTTCTTTGAGTATGGGAATAATTACAGATTCTCTCCATATTTTGGGAAATTTCCCAGTAGTCCAAATATTGTTAAAAATATTCAAAAGGTATTTCAGCGATTCTTGTGGTAGTTGTTTAATAAATTCATAGTGGATTTGGTCTGGGCCTACTGCTGTATTATGGGATTTTTTTATGGCTTCTATTAGTTCCGCTTCAGTGAATAGGTTGTTGTAGGCTTCTGTATTTTTAGATGAAAAATTTAATTGGTTATTTATATCTTTTTGTTTACACTTTTGTAGGTTTTGATTTTTGCTCATTTTAGAGTTTTCTGCAAATGTGTCTGCTAGTAGGTTTGCTATCTCTCTTTTGCTAGTTGCTTTAGTGTTGTCCTTTTTAAGATGTATTATTGGGTGTATTTGATTTCCAGCTATTTTCCTCATCATTTCCCATATTGTCTTGGTTTTAGAATGTGTATTTAGGCTGTTTACATATTTTTTCCAACATTCCCTTTTGGCTTCTTTTACAGTTTTCCGTGCTACTGCTTTGAGTTTTTTCATTTCAATCAAATTTTGGGTTGTGGGTTCCTTCTTGAATTTTCGCAATGCTGCTTCCCGGTTTCTGACTGCTTTTTGGCAGTTTTTTGTCAAACCAGGGTTTAGTTTTTTTATAATTATTTTGCTTTTTTGGTATATTTTCTGAGGCAATGGTTATTAATGTTTTGGTAAAGTATTCTACCGAGTTGTCTGTGTCCTTTGACTGTATCAGTACTTGTTTACATTTGTTTTTGAAACCCTCCCAGTTGGCTCTTTTCAGTTTCCATCTGACGGGGCCTATCTTTTCTTCCTTGGCAGGCTTTTGATTTTCTAGTATGATCGGGTAATGATCACTGCCACATGTGTCACTATGTGTTTTCCATGTATAATCCATACAAATTTCTGGATCGCTTATACTTAAGTCTATTGATGATTCTGTTCCATTGGAGGGATTAAGGTAGGTTGAGGATTTATGATTTAATAGACATAAGTTATGGGTGTTAATTATTTCTTCTAATATTTTACCTTTAGTATCTAGCTTTTTGCTATTCCATATAGGATTATGACTGTTAAAGTCTCCTAGTAAGATTCTGGGTTTGGGAAGTTGCTCCATCAAGTTGTTTATTTCTGTTGTATTTATTGGTTCCTGTGGGGGTATATAAATGGAAAGAATTGATGATGGTTTTATCTAGTGTCACTTGTGTTGCTATTGCTTGTAATTTAGTTTTAATGTGTACTTTACTTTTTGCGGTATGTCATTTCTGATCAATATTGACACTCCTCCATTAGCTCTATGTCCTGTATTGTGGTTATAGTGGTATTGTTTATAATTTTTAATTTTTAAGTTGGTATTTTCTTGTAAAAAAGTTTCCTGTAAGCAGATGATGGCTGGATACAGTAGTGACATAAGTATGAGTAGGTCATTGTAATTTGATTTTATTCCACGACAGTTCCATTGCAGGATCTTATGTGCCATGATTATATTTTCATTTTTTTGGGAGTAAAGTTACCTACTAGGTTGGTATCATTTGTCCTCTCAATTTTTTTTTTCCATCTCTTGAGTTTTTAGAAGCTTTGTCTTCAACTGCTTGTGGTGTCCTTCGATCAGATTTTTGATTTTGTTTTGAATTTTGTTTATTATCTTTCTCTTCTATTTCTATATATTCCATAGGTTCAAATTTATTTTCATTTGATATACTGATTCTCGATTTTGAGTTAGATCTTGATCGAGTGCTTTCTTGCTCTGTTGTCACTTTTTTTTTTTTTTTTTATTTTTCATTTTCTTAGTTTGGGTTTGGAAAGAAGAGGGTTCGCTGGAGTTTTGTTCTGTGTTTTTTCTTTCCAAAGTTTTTTGCCTCCTTCTGGGTTTATTCCATTTGATCTGGGTTGTTGAGTTTTATTTTGATCCGATTTAAGTTCGGTAAAAAGGTTTTTAATTCTTCAAGGAAAGCTTTTAATTCCTTACATAGATTTGTTATTTCAATTGAACCTTTTATTTTATCTTCATTGTTTATTTTATTTGCTTTTTTTGTGCCATGGAAGCATATGTGTTTTCTTTTTTATATTATTTATAACTTCCTTTTCGTGCTTCTATGTAAGATATATTTTTTTTGTATTTTATTCTAATTATTTCTTTCTCCTGTTTATATATATTGCATTGTTTTGAGAGGGCAGAGTGGTTTCCCAAACAGTTTGAGCATAGGCTCTCATTTGGGCAGTTCTCTTCTTTATGTTCTGGTTCTTTCTCACTACATTTCCCACATATTTTTTTATTTCTACAGGAATCTCTGTGATGCCCAAATTTGTGGCATTTATAGCATTGTAGAGGGTTTGGTACGTATTGTTCTACTTTTATACTTTCATATCCAATTTTTATTGAAGTTGGAATTTGGGGGGAGTTGAAAGTTATAATGTAGGTATTAGTTTGTATCTCAGCTCCATTTTTTTTAATTGTTATTCTTTTAACATTTGTAACTCCTTGAGTTTGGAGTTCTATTTTTATTTCCTCTAGAGTGCACAAGGAGAGCTCCTTACTTTTTACTACTCCCTTTGAGAAATTTAGGGTTTGGTGTGGGTAGGTTTTTATTTCTATCTCTTGTAGTTTTTTTTGTCTGATTAATGTGTCCGCATATATTTTTTTTTCTACTTCTATTAGTATTGTTCCATTTTGTAATTTTTTAACCTTTTTTGGTATTATGATATTTGATATTGCTTTTTGTATTTTAAACGGAGAAATTTCTGATAATGATTTTTGGCTTATTGCTTCGAGTACAATAAACCGTGGAAAGTTTTCACTTTCATTCTCTATTTCTGAGTCGTTATCCACATGTGGTCTCTTGGAAGATTTCTTTTTTTCCATTGATTGTTTTTATTTTTGTTCATCATTCTCGCTCCCTACCCACCACGGAGTCCAGATTGGGACATGTCAAGGGGGAAACCCATTCGCCTTGCCATGTCGGGGCTACGTGAATGATATACTCTTTTTGGGAGGAGTCTTTGAGCACGCATGTTCCTTTGTTTCCGTTTTCCAAGTATTACGGCTGTGAAGGTTTAGCAAGTGTGTCAGATCCTTTTTCCCCCCCAAATTGATTGACCCTCAGCCACCGCCTTCCATCACATATTTAGGGTTAAGTGTTAGTTTTGGTTGGGAAGAGGAGTGTCAGTTATAGGTTTGGGTTGGATTATATATGATGGGGCTTGACATGACCAGCCGATTGATCGGATCGGGCCCCTCCGACCGCCCGTCTAGCCCAGGTAAGGGCCAAAGTGGTGTGTTACAGGATTGTGACCGCTTTACACCTGGGTTACAACCTGCTCAACCACCAGGATCCCATCCCCAGACATTACGGGTCGCCACCCACGGCCAACAGGTGGCCCCATTGAGGGACTGGAAAGAATTTGGACTGATAGTCTCTTTTCCATTGAATTTACATTTTGATTGATGCATTCTTTGGCCTTCCTCAAAAGAATAATTAACCCAGACAAATGGCTCACACGTTCTAAATCCTAGTTTTATAAACTGTGAGTAGTGGGGACAAGCATAAAGAATGCTAATTCCACAAATCAGAAAATGGTTACTGTAATGTTCTGCGCAAGAAGCTATCGATGCTTGCTAGGCGTCGATTAATGCCTTGCTAGGATTTTAGGATGATTGTTGATTGTCCCTCCGGTGATGGTAGCCTCCTATTCCCCTTTTGCTGCCAAGCTGCTGATTAAGATTCCGGATGTCTGGAGGGGAGCTAACTCTTGTGTCTCTAGGGGTTATCTCCCTTCTGTTGCTGGGATATTACAATGCTTTCTTTTTTTTTTTTTTCGGATGAGCTACTTTCCAAGCCATCTTCAGACTTTCCAAAGCTGCGAGAATCAAGCAAATCAAAATTGGAATCATCAGAATGAAGATCTTCATCACCCTGCAATGTGAGATTCTGAGTGGAAGAAATAGTTATGTTCTGGTTTGGGGAAGAATCAAGGTCTTGGTCAGATGAAGTGTTGGACATTTTCGAACGGCTGGCATCAGTTCTAGAGGTTTTGTTATGAATTTTCTTGCGTGACTGTCTATGTTGTAGCATTTTCTGGATGGCGTTGAGGGGAGACATGACTTGTGGCTCTGGCACAGACGGTTGTGGACAAGGTGCCGACTTACATTTTGTTGACATCTGTTGGACATTTGAAGAGGAGTACAATGGATTTTGAAAATCTGTTGAAGCAACTGTTGTTGGACGTTTCTTAACATTTTGATAAAACTTGAGAGCATCTTCATAAACATCATTTTGAGGACGCAAATATATTGCATTTTGTGACAATCTCTTACTTTGTTGGAAACTGCTAGAAGCAGTTTGTGGATAAGTTGATGAAGGAGTGGCAGGAAAATAATGTTGACAACATTTAAGCTTCAATTCATTTATTTCATGTGACATTCTCTTCATTTCTGTGCCCAGCATTTCTTGCATTTGGATGAAGTGTCTCTCCAAAGACAAATGGGATTTTCGTCGTTCGTTATCCAAAAGAGATGATAACTGGTGAATATTGGTGTGGGCAGTCATCAATTCCTGTTTATAAAGAGCGTTTTCAGCTTCAAGTTTCTGGACTGTGGAATTGATTTTGTGGAGAGTTTGTGATTGTTCATCAAGTTGCCCTTTTATTTGGTTGGGAAGCCCCAAAAATAAAGATGAACTCCTGTTTGCTGGAGTATCCATTTCAATTGGAGGTGGCAAGTTCCGAGCTCCAGCTGTGTGGAACACGTATTCTATGTCACTACCACTGCTACGTGGGTTCTGTTGGTCATTTTCAATGCGGTTCACTGAGCGTCGATTGGTCTGTGTTTGTGGGGGACGATTTGTTTCCCGTTGTTCCAGTCGCATTGTTTGTAGGTGCGACGCTATCGTCTCCGTTGTCCTTGCATAGTTTATTAAGTCATGTAGTGACATATCTGAGTTCATGAGTCCCTTCTGGCGGACTTTTTCCGACAGGCAGCCTGTGATTAGTTGGGACTTCACCTCGGAATCGATGTCAGAAAAACGGTACAGACGCAGCTTCCTTTAGTTTGCGGTAGAATTCTTCAATGCCTGGGCTATTTTGTTTAATTTTCCGGAACACAAATCGGTTGTATTCCGTGTCGTTTTCCGGGTTGAAGTGGTTGTGCACCGCTGAGACAAGCTTGTCGAAATGTGTTTCATTTTTTTCTGGTGTGACTCGCTCCTGTGGTATCTCGTCGATGATGTCATTCGTAGCCTCGCCAACAAATGTTAGAAGGATTGCTTTTTGCCGTTTGTCATCCTCAATGTTATGTGCGACAAAATAGTTTTTCAGTCTTTTTATGTATTTTGTCCATCTTGCTGCTTTGGCTGTTGACTCACAGTCAAATTCGGGGTAGTATGGAACGGCGGCCATATTAGTTATATATCGAACACGTGTTGAATTTTTTTTTTTTTTTTAAAGTGTGTTGATGTTCTGTTTTTGTGAGGGTAATGACTCGGTCCTCGTCGCCAATGTAATGTTCTGCGCAAGAAGCTATCGATGCTTGCTAGGCATCGATTAATGCCTTGCTAGGATTTTAGGATGATTGTTGATTGTCCCTCCGGTGATGGTAGCCTCCTATTCCCCTTTTGCTGCCACGCTGCTGATTAAGATTCTGGATGTCCGGAGGGGAGCTAACTCTTGTGTCTCTAGGTGTTATCTCCCTTCTGTTGCTGGGATATTACAGTTACTTTATATTTTATGACTCAAATTATTTGAAAAGAAACATATCGATCTCTTTTAGAAGATTATTATTGTGTTGTTCAAATATAATTTCTCTATTTTGTTTCTTACAACTAGTTCTACAGTTAAAGATATCAGAACCCCCATGAGCTCAATTTTAAAGTAAAAAAAAAAAAAAAAAAAAAAAAAAAAATAAAACTAGGTATATATATATATTATTTATATAAAATATATATATATATATATATATATATATGATCAGTTGACAGTTGACAGTCTTTTCTTTACCCCAACAACAAATGTAATTGAAGAGAAGATTTGATTTAAAGTATAACAATAATAACAGAGTTAAAATATCTTTGGTTGGAATAAAGTTCTATAAATTGTTATAAAATATTGATAAGTTATTGAATTGTGAATATTGCAAAATGGTATAAAGCAAGAATATACAACTGTGACCAGTAGAATAACCGTGTTTATAATGGATTAGATTGACCATTAATAGACAAGCATTAGGCACTGAAAAAGGTTTTCAAAATGCATCTCAGTAATTCTTTTGTTTGGTCAAAAATGAATAGTTGTATTTTAGAACAAATTTCACGTCATTGCTTTCATTTTTTATTCTACATGAATAATAAAAATAAGGAAACTATTTTTGTCAGTCAACTTTCAATCTTATGAAAATGTTTGTCAGGTAATAATTTTTTTTTATTTTATATATGAAAGGAAAATAGGGATTTGTGATTTCTGTGGGAATCTCTGATCCCTAAATCTGAAACTATTGATCAACTCTTGGATGAATTCTTCAGCCAAAGCAGACTAGAGAAACATTAAAAATGTAAAACCAACAAAGAATATCAGTTCAAACATCTTCAAGAGTAATGCTAATGGTTTCCATTAGAATTTCACAAAATAATGAAAAAAATTAAAACAATTATCATTATATTTATTTATATTTGTGTTCATTTTTCTCAATTTCAGGCATCCATAGAAAAATTTGACTTGGTTTGTTTGATGGAAGATTGTCCATCACAATAGATATACAGAAAGTTTCAACTTCACTGACAATCATAACAAGTAAATTTTATTCATTCAGTTTTGTTAAATAAATCACAAATTTGTCACTGATATTTTTTTAAATTATCAAAAATCTTAAAGAATTTTAGAAATCACTCATTTGTTGGGACTTATTTTTAATCCACAAGTTTTTCTTCAATTATGATAAATCAACGTTTGGTAGATGAATTATTTGCCACTAGTATGTATGGTCAGTATTTGGCACTATGCAAAAACCGATATCTTGAATGCTAATTTTTAATGCAAACAGGCCCATCTTCTTGGAAAGTTCATCTTTTTCACTTATTTTTCCCTCATGTTGTCAACTTCTTCAAATTGGAAAAAAGAAATTAAATTCTTTTATAGCAATAAGCTTCTGTATATCTGGTTCAATTAATGAGGAAGAAAACTGAAAACTAGTGATGTTGATTAACACAAAATAATTTTAAAGAAATTATTTCACATTAAAACAGGAAAATGGGATTATAATTTCAAACTAATAAGATATGATTATACAATCTAAAAATGGGGTGTTACTAACTTTTATGTTGGTTTTGTTGATGATGTTCCTGAAATAAGTAGTGAAATAGCATACTGCTTTACATTTTCTATCCTTGTTGAATATTTTAAATTCATTCATTTATATTGTTAAGAGAATCTATTTTTATGGATGAAACTCCTGCACCGAGTTCTGGGTCATTCAGACCAAAGAATTCAAATAACTCTTTGCTGTGGTCAGATGACCTTACAAAGTGACAGTCTTCATCCAGATATTCATTAGTTGGCATCAAAATTAAACGAGTTGGCTGGTGAAGTCAGTTGTAGAAATCTACTACAGAGCAGTCCATTTACTACTATTTACTAACTTGACAATTAAAACAAAACCTTCTTGCCGCTAAGCCTTCATGTTTTTTTTTCCATTTTAGCTACTGATCATAATCACTAAAATTATAATAAAATCCTTTTTCTTTTTTTTTTTTGGTTGACCATAAAATGTTAATTGATCTTGTTTTTTAGTTTCTTTATCTTATTTCACACATTACTTAGCAAATATTTATTTAAATATTAAGTGCACATTCATTAACTTTAATAAAGAAATCATTAGCCACATTAAATTTTAAAATTACAAAATGCTTATTTTTCTAATTATGATTTTTAAACATCAAGATATAAAAGAAAATTTCAAATAATTGGAAGAAAATATCAGGTACTGAAAACAAACATTCATGTTCTTTTTTGTAATTCCCAAAATCTGTTTGAAAATAGCAACCATATGAAATACTTCAAGCACAAAAAAAAAAAAAAAAAAATAACCCAAAAAGAACAAACTCATTTATTTCAGTCTTATCTAAGCATGAACGTAACAAGGTCATTAATATTGTTTAAATAATCAATAGATTTTGAGGCCATCTTAAATTTTAGTGCTATAAGATAGTATACTTTAGTTCCTCTATGTAGAAATTAATTTTTTACATTCTTTAACCACTTGATTAAGTGGCCTCAAATAAAGAAGATTGGAGTGGTAAAATTTCAAAAGATTATGTTATTTGTTTTAACAAATCAAATGTTAAGCAAAAAACACTAGGAAAGAATTATATAAATATTTGTGATAGCATTTTTTATATAAATGAAAACAGTGTTTAAAATTATGCTGTGAACAAATATATTTTTCAGAGTTTTTGTTTTTTAATGAAAATTTAATGCAAGTCAGGTGTTCTTCTGATCAAAATACAGATTCTTTTTTTTTTAAAAATTGCTTGAAACTCAAGTTGTATATAAGTTTTAATGTAAATGTTTCCTTCCTCGATTTTTGTACTGACATGTGAGTGGTAAAAATACTTGGCAAATATTTTTCAAAGACAAAGCTGAAAAGTCACTAATCAAATTTCCCTTTGCTGAGGATGTGAAATAATTATTGAAGGTCCATGTTTTATTGTTTGCATTTTGAATGAAGTATGCATATTGAATCATGCCAATGTTAAAACAAGTGATGAAAATGTCAGGATGGATTGAGGTCACTATATATATATATATATATATATATATATATATATATATATATATATATACACACACTGCTGATTGATAAAATGTAAGACAATTGCTGCAGTCTTTGTGAAGTCATTTTGTGACAAGTCTTAGTGTTGATTTTTGCTATTTGTGTTGCAACAGGCTGAATCTATGTACATACATCAGCTCAGCACACTTTGTTCTCTTCATTGGTCTGGCCTTAGTTGAGTACTATCGTGACATTATCCTTGACAACAACATGGACTTTACTGATATCATTAAATTTTTCATTGAATGCCAGAACAGCACCATACCAAGCATGTGCTGAAAATTGGTCAAGAATTGGTCCTTCAGATACAGACTTTGATTGAAAAAATAATACTGCTTCTTCTTTCTGCTGCTGCCCACTAACCCTCCTACCAGTTGGCCATTTTTCTTTCCACCCAAGATAAACATCAATGTTTTTCCAAGACATGTGCTTACCACATTAGTTGTACAGTCATTTGTTGGCTGACTACTCTTATAGAAAAAGTTAAATTCAGTTCACATAATTGTATTCCTTGTTTCATAGCTTATTAGTTTAAAAAAACTAATTACAATTGAGTGGATAAAATGTTTAGGTTCTGAGATGATGATAATGAGAATGTGTGTGACTAATTTAGATTTTATCAAAACTAAACTGATCATGTTGAAATGGCATTGTGACAACAATTCTTATCTCAGTATAATTTGGGAATCTGAAGCAATAACTTCATCTGTCTCTCTCTAAAGAACTGATGTATACCAAGCTTTGACACTTTTCATCAAATAGAAAATAAAAACTTATTTTTAAATTTAATATAGTTCTTTTTGTAATCTTTTTCTCCAGCCAAAATTAAGAATTTTTAATATTTAGATTTCACTTCAAATTTTATATCTTAAAATACACTAAATTAATCAATGAGTTGTCTTCCATGTTAGTTGTGACTAAATTATTTTCAGTGAACTTTGGCAATTGGTAAGAAGTAATAATAAATATGAAAAATGTATAGATTCGACTTACATAATTAATTAAATTTTTATCTTCACAAAATTAATTTTTTCCTTGGTTACATTAACACCATAGTTGCAAAGTACATTAAAAATACCATTTAGGAGGTTTGTAGGAGGTTAATTAAACCAAATGAGAAAAATCATCAAGGGTTAGATTAAACAGTAACTGATGAGAGAAAGAACCAATTAAGAATCTTAATTAGAACCCATTAATGAATAATGGAAAGAGAACCAGAAAAAATAATTTGTAAACGTGAATCATCATCGCCTTGACTTTTGTAATGGTAGGGGGTGGATATGAATGCAGAAGCCACACTAACTTTTTTCCATAATGGTCTATCAACGGCAGCCATCAGCAATTCAGGTACAGTCATCATACCTGTCCATTGCTTGACATTGTCCAACCAGTTTTTGCTTCAACGCCCTTCAACTGTGCCTTGCATGATGATCTTACACAGGCTGTCGTGCTTTGTAACGTGTCCAAACCATGCCATTTTTCTCCGTTTGAAAGTGGCAAGAAGAGGTTCCTCGTGTCCCACAAAACTTTCAACCCCTTTTCCGCAAAAACTCACCCCCCCCCCAATAGATAATGCCAAAGTTTTTCCTCATGCATTTGTTCTCAAACGCTTGGATCTTTTTCTCTATATCTGCCAACAGTGTCTAAGTTTCACATCCATATAGAAGAATGGATACTATCAGCGATTTTTGTACAGCCTGCACTTTGAAAAATAATCTTGCTTCTCTATATTCTTGTCAATTTCGCCATCGCTACCATGGCATAGTTATATTTTGTTTCTCTTGCTTCATAATCCTTTCGGTGAGCCCATCTCCTCTCTAAATCCTTATCTGACAGCCAAAACCACTAATATGATGCAGATCATCTTCAGTTGATGCACTTGGTGGTTGAATCCATTGTCAAAGGAAAAAAAAGTCAACCCTTTATTTTAGAAAAAAAATGGTTGAAAGTTTCAACCATTTTTTTTTATAAAATTATCATTCACAAAAAAGAAAAGAAACTTAAAAAATAAATAACAAAATTAGACCTAAATTATTTTAACTAAAGAAAAAAAAATTACTTGACGTATGACACGGACTAAAAAGTAAAATAAATACATAGCAAAATTGAAAATATTTAAACGTAATAAAAAAAAAAAAAAAAAAAAAATTACTTTTTAAATCTTGAAGGGATGATTTCTAAACACGACTAGGGTCGATGAAACACGGGAGTGAAATGAATTACGATATTCAGTCAACCCCCACTCCCCGGGGCATCATGTGGCACAAGGCCGCTTATTCAATGTGGGATCTCAGAGCCCGTGGGTTCGGCCCAAAAATATGCCCATTGAACCAGTATAAATGGGTTCAGGGTCGGTTCACCACCCCCGAAAGAGGATTCGAGGCAGAGAGTTTAACCGATCAGCCGGTCAAGACTTGAACGACTAAGTAAAATGAATGAAGAATTGCCAGCAGCTGAAGACCTTTATGTCAAGGGGCTTTCCCCAAGGAAGAGACAAGCCTTGAAACACGTGACCTTTTAACCATAATATCACTTGCGAGACAGCATACCAAGAAAAAAATCAAACATCTTGACGCACACAAAAAAAAAAAAAAAAAAACTTTATTATGTTAAAAAGTTTTGGTAGCGTTATTTGTATTAAGCTTTTAATTTTCACTTAATAAATATAGTCTTAACTTAAAAACCTAATAACCGACCCCATGCGCTGCATGAAAGAATTTAAAAAAAAATTTTAAAATTAAAGAAAAATGAAAATATATAAAAGAAAAATGAAAATATATAAAAGAAAAATTCAAACAATTGTTGTAAAAATTATTTATTCATCAAAATTGTTTTTCTTCAGATAATAATGTCCTTAATGTATATTATTTATAAAAGCAAATAAAAGCTTTTCTAATTTGATGATTAGATAAGTTTATTGCAGCTTTTATTTTACGATTTCGAGCAAATTTTTAAAAAGTTGGCATTAGTTGTGAAAAGAAAAAATAGTCTGCGAACTCTTTGAAATTCTATGAAATTTCATAAAATTAATTTAGGGGGTGGGTAACAGATGTAAAAAAAAAAAAAAAAAAAAAAAAAAAAATTTATTTTTACCATGATTTTCTAAAAATAAAAGTTTCGAAAATAAATTAATACGAACCTTCAAAGGAAAGGAGGAAGGAAAGCGTTTTTGTTTCATGCTATTTCTTATTGTACTTATTTTTCTGTTACTTCTCCTTCATTATTTATTTGCACTATGGCGAAAATGTGTATTTTCGCATAACCATTATTCCCCCGTTACCCCAGCATCTGGAATAATTGCATAATATCGTAACGTCCAAAGAGGTCTGATTTGATAGTTTGTTCCCCCTTTTTCATCCTTTATTACCAGTTAGAAATCTCCTGTGTTTTGACTTCCTATTGACTTTTTCGGTTTCCATTTTCTTTCTCCCCTACGATCTAACTTTATACAAAGCATGTTTGATCACGAATTTCTCACCAATAGTTTTTTTTTAGTTTTTTTTTTTTTTAACCCCCCCAGCCTTTTGATTTCGTTTCGTTCCTAAGAAACATATTTAATTTTAATTTTATAACTAATAGAGGGTTTTTACTCGTCAACATGTTTTAAACGTGTCATTAAGATTTTTATTAGCATCCTCGGTTTAATTCGCTGTGTTTATTCATTTTAATCGCATAAACGAGATTATGTTTTTTTTTTTTGTTTTTTTTTTTTTACTCGTTTATGTTTTAAACGTTTCATTATGATAGAGATATATATATATATATATATATATATATATATATATATATATATTTATTTTTTTTTTTTTTTTTAAGCCCTCTTGGGTTAATTTCTTGATATGAAACCAGTGCTTACTAGGCTTACTCCATGAATGTTAATGAAAAATATTTTCGAACAAGTTTTAGATGAGGATTTATGATTCCCTAATGATAAATTAAAGAAAGGAAACTTAAATACAAAGCCCAGAAAGAAGGGAAATATGCAGTGATCACCCACTTTCCGTCCACCGCATTTTTCGCGGAAATCCTAATTACTTGATATGAAACCAGTGTTAACTAGGCTCACTCCATGGATTCTAATGAAAAATAATTTTGAACAAGTTTTAGATGAGGGATTTGCCTGTCCCTAATGATAAATTAATAAAGGCAAACATAAATATAAAGCCCATAAATTAGGGAAATATACAGTGATCACCCTATTTGCATCAACCACATTTTTCGTCGATATCCCAATTATCTGAGTTGAATCCTGTGCTTACTACGCACATTACATGAATTCTAATGAAAAATATTTTTGAACAAGTTTTAGATGAGGGATTTGCCAGTCCTTAAGGATACATTGAAGAAGGCAAACGTAAATATTAAGCCTAGAAAGTAGGGAAATATACAGTGATCACCACTTTTCGTCCAACACATTTTTCGTGGATATCCCAATTATCTGAGTTGAATTCTGTGCTTACTACGCTCATTCCACGAATTCTAATGAAAAATATTTTGGCACAAGTTTTATATGAGGGATTTGCCAGTCCATAAAGATAAATTGAAGAAGGGAAACGTATATGTAAATCCCATGAAGAAAGGAAATATACAGTGATCACCCACTTAGCGTCCACCGCATTTTTCGTGGAGATCCTAATTACTTCATATGAAACCAGTGCTTACTAGGCTCACTCCATGATTTCTCATGAAAAATATTTTCAAACAAGTTTTAGAGGAGAGATTTGCCGTTCACTAATGATAAATTAAAGAAAGGAAATGTAAAGCCCAGAAAGAAGGGAAATATACAGTGATCACCCTATTTCCATTGACCACATTTTTCGTCGATATCCCAATTATCTGAGTTGAATCCCGTGCTTACTACGCACATTCCACGAATTCTAATGAAAAATATTTTTGAACAAGTTTTACATGAGGGTTTTGCCGTTCCCCAATGATAAATTAAAGAAAGGAAATGTAAATGTAAAGCCCAGAAAGAAGGGAAATATACAGTGATCACCCACTTTGCGTCCACCGCATTTTTCATGGAAATCCTAATTACTTGATATGAAACCAGTGTTAACTAGGCTTACTCCATGAATTCTAATGAAAAATATTTTCGAACGAGTTTTAGATGAGGGATTTGACTGTCCCTAATGATAAATTAAAGAAAGGAAACGTAAATGTAAAGCCCAGAAACAAGGGAAATATGCATTGATCACCCACTTTGCATTCACCGCATTTTTCATGGAAAAGATCGAAGATCACTCAATCTCTATACAAGCAACTGAAATAATTGTTGGACTCATGGATTAAGCAGGAAATTCCTCACAATCTGATACCTATTTCATGAGGATTGAAAATGTGGGGAAAATGCTTCTACACACGTAGAATACACAACCCTTGTTTGGTAATCAAACCCCATAAACTGTACCTCTCCAATTTCATTACGGCCAGCGTTTCCTACTCTTTTTAACAAAATGGTTTTAAACATAGAATAATATTCTAATTTAGTTTTATAATAATACTTATTTTAATTTACATTTCTAAGTATTGTTAGGCACATGATTGTATTTAACATCCTTATGCGGTCGCAATCGCCGAATGTTTGTGTCAAATTGACGTCTGTTTGTGGTGAATAGTCATTTCTTAACTAAAATTAACCTTAGAAACTGCAAATTTTAAAGATTTTTTTTGTAGCTGCACATAATACGGACTCCTAATTTTGCTTATTTTTTTTTTAGAAAAAATGCGTATTATACATGGGGAAATTTGAATTTCTTTGAAAACCCTTTGTCAAAAACCCTACTTTGTGGTTATATAATTTCTCTAATTTTAGGACTTCATGGTAAACCATTATTAACAGCGACGAATAAATTCAACGCTGTTCATATAACAAGAGGAACTAGATGATCAAATGTCTATGAAGAGTATTTAAAGTTTCAATTTTAAACAGTACCATTCAAAATTCAAATGGCCGTCTTACAAAGAAAAGGAAAAGAAGTTCGGTTACCTTTCGTAGTTGAAATTAAGTCTTTTTTCTGATCTCTTTTACTTGTTTTGATTTCTTTGTCTTCTTTTTTCCAGCAAATAAAAACACCAGTTGAGGTTTGTTGGTTTGTTTCTTTTTTTTTTGTTTTTTTAGGGGGAGGGGGAACCTTATGACGAGTAACAAAGATTCCCCGAGCAACTCAAAAAGGTTTAACGAGAGAGGAAAAGTCTTGTCTTTTATAGAGCTTCTATGGATGATCTTATTTCACTCGACAGGGGGTGACATTTGCACTAAGTAACTAAGAGCTAGCTCGTTAACTGAATGCTGTAAGTTCAATCCTTGCGCTAGGCAGTACATTTTATTGTTATTTTTCTCTTCAACATCACATTCTATAATATTTCAAAATAAACATGTTCAGCAAGACATCAATTTTCTAAATTTCCTTTTGCCATTATGAGAAGTCAATTTGAATTTCAAATTTTAGACATTAGGAGTTACCATGTAAAAAAAAAAAAACTAATTAACTAAATTAACTAATGTTTGTTATTTACTCCGAATTGTTATTTACTACAACAAATAATTTTAAAATTTGCTGTTTTTCATCTGTTTAAATAATTCGGTACAGGCAGTTTTCACAGAATAATTAAGTACATTATTTTGATTTATTTAGATAATTCTGTAGAATTTTTTTGGTTCCGCTTGATTTTAATAGTGTAGTAATGCCAGACGAGAACAATTGTTTTGAAGAAATATGAAATAAGTTTGTTAACTAATGATGTCAGTCCTAAAATATAAAAACTTATAACAAAAATAATATTTCTAAATTATTTATACCCGCTTCTAAAAAAGGAACTTATTCTTAGAAGCCAAAATTCTTACATTTTTACATTACGTAGATGACCCCTTCATACTCTGGTCAACCCAGGAAGAAGTCAAATTTCTCCTGAACCATGTGAACTCAATAAGATCATCGAAACAGTTCCCAGTGGACAGAGAAAACGACATCAAACACGCAAACTGTACTAATATCTCGAACAGAACATTGCTTCAAGACATCCCTATACCGCAAGCCAACATTCACCAACCTATACCTCAACTTCAACTCCATATAGGCATACAGTGTAAAGAAAGGGGTTGTCCGCTGCTTACAACATCGAGCAAAAGTCATAAGTGGTAATTCAGAGACATTTGACCAAGAAGTGGTTAGTATAAGCAGTACTCTACAACGTAACAACTAATCTAGGTACATGAGAGCAGCTCCTACAAACTGGGATAGAAGGGTACAAGAGGATAACAATATTCAGAAAACAGCTTCGATCAACTTATGTGAAGGGATTAAAAAAAAAAAATACAAAAGATCTGTGATGCATATAACATCTGGACGACCTTCCAAAGTTGTAGAAAACTTCGAGAGACACATCTTTCGATTAAGAAATAGAGGAGAACTTGATTGAGGACTATGTGTACACCATCCCCTGCAGCTTTGGTAAGATATATAAAAAAAAAACGGGCTGCCCCTTAAGACTGCAAGAACATCGTAAAACCATAACACGAGGGGAAATAGAAAAATCAGTAGGAGCTGACCACATATGAAGGGAAAAGTGAAATCACCGTCCCCTGTTGTTTTACTTTTAAATGTACTTTTTGTCACAACATGTGTTGAGGCACAAGTAAGTTTTCATAGCGAAAATGTGACTAGAAAAGCGGATGAAAAATGCCTGTACACATGGACAGAAAGAGATTTTGCACAATTTAATAACAAATTTGAAGCGATTTCAGCTAAAGGAAAAAAGTTATAAACCGGTGAAATGTGAGTGATCCCCCAGTTTAGGTCCGCATCAAAATTCCAAAGATTCACTAACACAAGGGGCCGTATCATCGAAGGTCACTACCTCCCTACACAAGCGACTGAAATAATTCTTGGACTCATGGATGAGGCAGGAAATTCCTTACAATCTGATATCTATTTCATGAGGATCCCCTAGAGAGGAAAAAGTTGAAATGCGATCCCTTCGAGCAAACCGCTTTTCGGCAACCGCGAATTGCCAATGGTGACAGCAGCGACACGGGCAAGAAGGGAAACGTAAATGTAAGGCCCAGAACGAAGGAAAATATACAGTGTTCACCCATTTTGCGTCCACCGCAATTTTCGTGAAAATCCTAATGACCTGAGATGAAACCAGTGTTTACTAGGTTCACTCCATGTATTGTAAAGAAAAATATTTTCGTAAATTTTTAGATGAGGGAATTGCCTGTCCATAATGTAAATTAAAGAAGGGAAACGTAAATGTAAAGCCCAGAAAGAAAGGAAATATACAGTGATCACCCACTTTGCGTCCACCGCATTTTTCGGTAAAATCCTAATTACTTGATATGAAACCAGTGCTTACGAGGCTCACTCCATGAATACTAATGAAAAATATTTCCGAAGAAATTTTTGATGAGGAATTTGCCGTTCCCTAATGATAAATTAAAGAAGCGAAACGTAAATATAAGGCCAGACCGAAGGGAAATATGCAGTGATCACCCACTTTGCGTCCACTGAATTTTTCGTGGATATCCTAATTGCCTGATATGAAACCAATGCTTACTAGCCTCACTCCATGAATTCTAATGAAAAATGTTTTGGAACATGTTTTAGATTAGTGATTTGCCTGTCCTTAATGATAAATTAAAGAAGGGAAACGTAAATGTAAAGCTCAGAACGAATTGAAATAAACAGTGATCACCCACTTTGCGTCCACTGCATTTTTCGTGGATATCCTAATTACCTCAGATGAAACCAGTGCTTACTAGGCTCACTCCATGAATTCTAATGAAAAATGTAAATTGCCAACGGTGTCAACAGGGACACGGTCGAAGCGACACTTTTCCCTATAAAAGCGAATAAAAAATGCTTGTAGACATGGACAGAGTAAGAGATTTCGCAAAATTTGATACCAATTTTGATGCGATTTCATCTACTGGAAAAAAGTTATAAAACAGGGAAAAGGTGAGTGAAGCCCCAGTTTTGGTACGCAACAAAATTCCAAGAAATTCACGAACACAAGGTCACGTATCGTCGAAGGTCACTCCTTCCCTACACAAGCGACTGAAATAATTCTTAGATTCATGGATTGAACATGAAAATTCTCACTATCACATATCTATTTCATGAGGATCCCCAAGAGAGGAATAAGTTGAAATGCGATCTCTTCGAGCAAACCGCTTTTCGGCAACCGTAAATTGCCAACAGTGACAGCAGCGACACGGTCGAAGATGCAATTTGCCCTGGAAAAGCCTATGAAAAATGCCTGTACACATTGACAGTGTGAGAGATTTCGCACAATTTAATACCAATTTTGATGCGATTTCATCTACTGGTAAAAAGTTATAAAGCAGTGAAATGTAAGTGATCCCCCAGTTTTGGTCCGCATGCAAATTCCAACAAATTCGCAACCACAATGTCCCGTATCATCGAAGGTCACTCCCTCCCTACACAAGCGATTGAAAAAATTCTTGGACTCATGGATTTAGCAGTAATTTCCTCACAATCTGATATCTATTTCATGAGGATCCCCTAGAGAGGAAAAAGTTGAAATGTGATCTCTTCGAGCAAACCGCTTTTCGGCAACCGTAAAATTGACAACGATGACAGCATCGACACGGTAGAAGCGGCAATTTGCCCTAGAAAAACGATTGAATAATGCCAGTACACATGGACAGATTTCGCACAATATAATACCAATTTTGAAGCGATTTCATCTACTGGAAACAAATTATAAAGCAGTGAATTATGAGTTATCCCCCAGTTTTGGTCTGCTTGAGAATTCCAACAAATTCGCTACAAGCGATTGAAATAATTCTTTTACTCATGGATTAAGCAGGAAATTCCTCACAATCTCATATGTATTTTATGAGGGTTCCATAGTGTTGCAAATTTCAAATGTAATCTTATCGAGCAAAGCGGTTTTCTGACACCGTAAACTTTGAAAGGGCACAGCAGGGATATGGTCGAGGCCTTTCTTTGCTCTATTAAGCCAAATTTAAAATCCTTCTAGACAGGCATGAGTCAACAAATTCCGCACAATTTAATACTTGTACGAAAAGTATTGCAATTTTTTTTTAATTTTCTTGTGTATCAAACTACATTAGAATCAATAATAAAATGAGTATGGATAAAATTCTGGAAAAAACATTTTTAGGTTTCTATTATTACTAGGGACTAAAACCTCAATCTTCGATGCCTGATTTAAGGCTTATATCTTCCACGAAAATGATTGCAATTTTTTTTCTTTTCTTACCCATCACAACACGTAAGAATCAATATAAAATCAATAAAAAAAAAATTGGAAAATGGCATTTTGAGGCTTCTCTTACTACTAGCGACTAAAACCGCTTATCTTCGATGTGTGATTTAATGCATATATCTTGCACGAAAGTATTGCATTTTTTTGTTTTCTTACACATCAAACTATATTAGAAGAAATAATAAAATCAATATGAATAGAAAAATTTGGAAATTCCATTTTTGAGGCTCCTATTACTACTAGGGTCTAAAACTGCAATGTTCGATGTCTGATTTAAGGCATTTGTCTTGCACGAAAAGGATTGCAATTGCTTTTTTCTTTTCTTATGCATCTAACTTTATAAGAATCAATAATAAAATGAATACAAATAAAAAATTTTGGAAATCAGCATTTTTTAGGCTTCTATTTCTACTAGGGGCTTAAACTGCCATCTTCAATGTCTGATTTAAGGCATATATCTTGCATGAGAATGATTGCAATTGCCTTTTTCTTTTCTCATGCCACAAATTACAGCACTTAAAATTTCTATAAAACCCCTTAGACAAGTTGCAACTTCATTGAACCCCTTGTTTTCCTTATTCAAGCTACTGGAAAAAGTTTTTAAACATTGATTAAGGAAGATATTCCTTGACATTTGTTATCAATTTTATAATTATTTCATAGAAAACCAAAATTTGAAATCAAGAGAAATATAGCAACCCGTTTTTGGACACTTTAAATTATAAAATCAGACCCCAAAACATGGCTCAACATCCTCATACCTGCAGTTCCCTCTATTCAACCAAATGAAAAATCCTGTTATATAAGGAGTAATTAATAAATTTCCTACAATTTAAAACCAATTTTCGAAATATTTCATTCAATGGAAAATATTTAAAATGAAGTAAAATATGACTGATCCCCCAGTTTTGGGCTGCACTAAAAATTTCAAGAAAACCCCGAAGACAAGTTGCGTCTTCATCACTTACCAAATTTTTCCTATTCATCCCACTGAAAAATAATTTTATACTTACACAGTAAAATTCCATATCAATTTTCAGCTAATAGCAAACATATCACACTTCAGTATTTTATACACGCTTTATATATATATATATATATATATATATATGTGTGTGTGTGTGTGTACCCAAAATCACTCTTTCCTTTATCACATGTCCAACTAAGTTAGCAAATCATTCCATAAAATGACATCTTTACCCAAACCAAATCTCGTAATGTCATTACATAACATTAAAATAATTACATTATGTTCAATTTTTTAATTAAATATTGATTGAAAATATCCCATTTCTAAATATTCCCATTTACTCTATGATAATTTCACTATATCTTGTAGCTTTGATGTGGCACAAACCCAAACACTACTTCTCTATATAAAACATCTACTAATTCTAACTCTTGTTTTATAAAGTAAGACAGTGAGTGCCCTGAAAAATATCCATCTGCTGTCATTAATAACTGAATCCAAAGAGCTAAAATCATTTCTTTATCCAAAACAATATTCATTAAAGAATTAAATAATATAAAACTAACACTTATCAATAATGGGGCCCCCAATTATGTAGTTGATGAACAAATCAAATTTCATTTAAACAACAATTTCAGCAATAAAACCATAGTTATAAAAATAATAATGACAATAATGCTATTAACATATTATCAAAATCAAATGCACCACATTTACAAAAATCTCAAAACAGCAATTAAAAAGTTCATACATAGATATATAAAACCAGTCGATAAAATAAATACATTAGATTCATTATTTAATAGAAAAAATCCAAAACTCTCAACTTATTCATTAAATGTAATATATCCTAAACTTCCAAGTCCTTAATAAGACTAATTTTGTGGATGAATATACTTACCCACTCAGCGAATGTTTCTGTAATTCAAAAGCATGAAACTTTTAATATAGGATATACCACAACCACATTCTCATGAGGACTTACCTGCCACCTATCGGAGCAGAGTACCATCAGATAATATTAATAAGCAGCATCAGGATCTCATAGTAACATTAAACATCTACACACAAACAATGCCAAAATACTAGTAAAATCAAATTCTTATCTTTCTTGAAGCAATACGCATACAATGAAAACAATCATCGATAAATAAAAACAATTATAAGAGGTCACATCCTTAAACATACAGGGTGATTGAAATTTTGTCCTTGTCTGCAAAGTATTATCCATAATTTGGAAAAGTTCATCATTAATCAACACAAAATGTTTATTTTAAAAATGGAAATTTAAGTGTAATTTGAGTAAAGTAGGATCGTGAAAATATTTACAATATTAAAATACTCTCTCTCTCTCTCTCCTACATGCTATGGCTCTTCAGAATGTGGGCAATCATGGCTCTCTACAACTTTCTTTGGTTGCTCAGAATAATATTTGCTCCTATATGCTTTCCTTTTCTCTTTGAAGTATTTGTTTCTCTATCCATTTGTCCAGACTCAAATGTCTGTCCAAAAGAATTGGAAATCATCAAAGACATGGTGCCAGTCTTTGACAGACCAATGTTTGCTGATCCAGATGAAATAACTGAAGCTGTATTCTAAATAATGGTACCCTTGTGGGTTGACAACTCTAAAACTCTGTAGAATGCAGTGTGTATTATACAATGCACAGGCTGATAGGTTGAGTAGCACTGGCATTGGATTACATTGCCTTTCATTGTATCATTCTCATCATTTTCAGTTGCCAGCAGCCTCATTCATGCATTACATTTGAGTAACAACAGTTTCATGTTTTTTTTCTTTGTCTTTTTAGAATAATGTTAACCCTGTGCAAGGCTCAAAAGCCACTCAGTTTATGAGGATATATGGGGAAGATAACTGTTGACTCTAGACTCAAACAGGTTAAGATTGTTGGGATTGGGTAAGCATTATCTTGGGAGTCAGATCAACAAAGCAACATTTCTTGACATCTACAGCTAGACTTTTACATATTTTGTGGAAAAGGCTTGTGCCAGATATCTCATAATACAACTGCGGGAGGGTGAAATCATGCAGTGTACTGTTTATTCTAATGGTATTGGCAATTAATTATCACCATTATACTATTCTCACTCCCAAAGAAGGAAACCATCCACTATCCTATCCCAAATGTGTCAGTAATATCACGGTTACTAAGGAGTTTTTTAATTAATCCAATATTCATGGCTAATATAAATTAAGTTCTCTCTTATTGATATAGATTTGGTTAAAATAGGGGTATTGATGAATTTTTTCACTATTTTATCAAGTTCTTCCCATGTTAATGTTTGACTTCTGAAAATAAAATATATATTTGTAGATTAAATTCAATACCCAATAGGATAAAGAGCCATTTTCTGGATCAGTTTGTCAACACTAAAGGATTAGAAAAAAAATGAATCAATATTACTAGGGGGAAATTCAACTAAGAGTAAATGATTTAAACTTACTAGTCCACATAAATATATACATACATATTGAATTATATATATGCAATTCAGGTTTGCTCTATATTTATTGAGCTATTCTCTGGATCAGTTAATATTTTTGATTATAGATTACTAGATTATACCGTATGATATATATATATATATAAACCGTATTTTTATGCAAACTGCCTTTATTGGTACCGTTGATTTTTAGATGTCTGCAAACTTTTATTGGTATTTTTTAGATAATCGTGTACATTTACACCAGAATGGAAATTTTCATTCCAATTGGTTTCTGGGGCTTAATATGCAAATTTACTGAAAAATGACCGTGGATCTTTACTGACTGAGCATAAAATCACAATATTTGACTAATTAATTAAATGAAATTACTTATTATTCAACATTCGAGTATTATCACTTAATAAACATTCAAGAATTTAACACTGAAAAATGATGAGGCCTCAAAAAACAGAAACGTGATTCTACAGAAGGATACTGAGGATACCAAGGACTGAATATGTAAGTAACAAGTAAGAATAAAGTTTTAGAGAAAATGGAAACCAGAAGGAAACTTATACTTAACATAAGTTGACAGTTGAAATTTCCTTGGCACATAATGAGTAAAGAGGGCTTGGCAAATCTGATACTCGCAAGAGGGACAGAGGAAAACAATGTATAACCTATTTAGTAAGCTTGAGTAAATGGAACAAGGTTTAGGAGAAATAACAAAAAGAAGAATTATTAAGAGCTATGAAGGATAGGAAGTTGTGGAGAGCCATGGTTACCTACATCTTGAAAAGTGGAAGTCAGCTTTTAAGACATCCCTTTTGCTATTAGCTTCTTACAAGGAGTAGATTGTAACTTATAGCTTTATCATTTATTATTTCAGATCCTTGTTTCTCAGTTGGTGCTTTCATTCACATCAATGTTCCCTGAAAGATAACAAGGTGTGCCCCACATTAACAGAACAGTAATTTATGGATCATTTTTATATTTAAAAAAAAAAATCTTTCTTTTTGAAAGTTAAAGACACCAAGCAATGTAATGTCTAAAAAAAAAAAAAAAAAAAAAAAAATGAATGCTTATTTCAGGAGACATCTGTATTATTTTCCTATTTTCAAATTTTATGATTTCCTTAATAAAATTTAAAGTATGCCCCAGAATTTCAGTTATTCTACAAGTGTGTCCTGAATTAAAAAAAAAAAAATGTTTGTGAAATACTGATTTAGACTGGATTAAAGCTAAAAGTAACAAGACCTCAAAAGAATCCAGAGACGGAAATAAGATATGATGGGTCCTGATCTGGCATCTCATCTACAGTCACTTTCTCACAGATGTACCTTTGTTTCCCTCTGTCTTTTCTACAAGTATTTTCACAGCAACTGCTCTGATGAATTACTTTCTCTGGTTCCCAAACTGCATGAATTCAAGCATGCTACTAGGTTGAAATGATTAAATGTAGCCGTCTCTTCTACTCAAATAGCTTTATATCTTGCACTTCCCGTCTGTGGAACTCCCATCCTCTTAGTTGCTTCCCTAATAGCTACAATCTCCAAATATTCAAATGTAATGTCAATAGACATATTCTAATGCTTTGATCTAGTTTCCTGTCCTTCTTTCTCCTTTCCTCAAACACACCACTTTACTCTTGCTCTCATTCACTGTACCACCTACGTGCTAGTAGGACTTCCGCCTTGCTTGGGGTAAAATGCTTAAAAAAAAAAAAATAAAAAAAAAAAAAAAAAAAAAAAACATACCCACCTTATCAGACACCAGCATGCAGGGTCACCTGTTACTTTATTTCCTGATTGTATACACCAGTAAACATTTTGATGAAGAGGAGACGAGATGGTCGGGTGAGCAAATCGAAACTGAAAATGCCATAAACAAAGGAAATTATTCAATTAATATTCTAGTACTAAAAAAAAAAAAAAAAAAAAAAAAAAAATCAAACTGCTGGATCAATATACATGCATCAAAATCAATAAATGGAACAGATCAATAAATAGTTATATATGGTATCGGACTATTGATAAATGCAGGGCTAATATTCTTCAGTCAAAGAAATTGCTAACAAAAATTGATTTCAATTCCTTCGTCGATTTAGTTTCTGATTGGATTATTTTTATAATTATTTCAATTACATAACAGTGTTTAATAAAATTCTAAATGTCAAATTTACCATTTATTTTTCATTTTGTAATTTAAATATGAATGTAATGACTGCTATTTTTTCTGTGAATTTCTTTATTTACAAAGTGTATTCCTTTTCCACAACTTTTCGTAAGTGATTCTGATAATGCTTTGCAATTGCAAAGACAAGTTTGTCAGATGAACGACTACTTATTTCTCTACATATTTAATTCTCCTGCTCAATTTTTCCCCCCATTGGTGGCACTCACAGAAGATCAGACAGGAAGAATCTGATGCCTTTGCTGTATGATTGCTACAAATTCATGGGTATGAATTGGATGCTAAAAATAAATGTTTATTATTCAGAGAAAAAAAAGATAATTCTTTTTTAGTGATGAGGATATAGTCCAAAAGGATATTAATATGCATACAAAATTTGATTAATCAATGATGAGCTGAAACAGCTTCTCTGTTGACCAATCAGAGAACAGAATTATGTAACTTTATCTTATACATGAATGTCCAGGTGCTACAACATTATCAGCAGAGAAAATAGAATTAAAAAGTCAATTTGGTTTGGTTGTTTTTTTTTTATGAGTCAAATGGCTTGTTTAATATCAAAATCTAAATATTAAATATTCAAATCATGAAATAATATTCTTTTGAATTAATTATAAATTAAAGAGAATGATATTATTTCATGGTTAAATTATAATTACGTATCTTTATTTTTTAAACAAATAACCTAACAAAATCAAATGGAGAAGTAAAAACTTGCTTCTCATTTCAATAAATAAAATTAATCATACCAAATTGTTTTTTTTTAATTTTTAAAAAAACTTTTTTCACAATCAATACCATGTTTTCAATTTTGCTATAAAACATAAATTTTTATTACTTTTACTATAAATATGTATCTTTCATACTTTTTTTATGAAAATATATTGTTTGTGACCTTATATATAAAGTACAGTGTATGTGTGTGTCCAAGTAACTCCTTCACTCCCACTGGTCTGATTTCAATGATTCATATCTCATTCAAAAGCCCTAGAAAATTTAGGTGCAGGGAACAATTTTCATTGAGCTCAGATTCAGGGTTGCCAGATTATGCGAGGTTCAAAATATATATTAATATATTATACTAGCCATTATCATAGCTTTCACAGTTCATGGGGAGTCACTTATATACCTTTTGTATCCAAAATTGCAGCGCATATTTTATTATAAACTAGTTTAAAAGATGCTTGATAGGGCAGCATTTAAGCTAGCTCCTGTGGAGGACTCTTGGTTTGGCCATCATCATGCTAGCTAGGGAGGAGTAGATGTAATAGGCATTAATAAAGTACAGAAGAACTCAAAATTGATTACTGCATTTAAGTATTGAATTAAAGTTTAAGCTTACCTTCAACAATAATTCTTCTGCTGCAATTTATCTTAATGACGATTTGATGTACGTAGAGCCTTACTTTCCATACAAACAATTATTTTTATTAAATGGGTGACAGAACAGGGAATAATTTATAAGAAAATTAATGTAGTGTAAAGATGGGAAAATAGAAATTAGAATTAGTTATACATTCAACATTTGAAGAGTTAGAGAAACATGATAGCTAATTAAGTAAAACCAATATTATGGAGTCTATATGAATAAATGCCAAATTGCACTCAATTCTCCCACAAATTTTCGAGATTAAAAAGCCCCAATTGTACTTTATAGTAATTTGGTATTTACTCGACATTGTCACATTGTGACACAAGGTCGGTTTAATGTGGGGAGCTTGAGTGCATACACCTTAACTAGGAACAAAAATTGCCCAAGTACCTGCAACCATCAGTTGCGCTGGCCTTGGTGCAAGAAACGATCCCACGGGCTTGGGTGGCTGTTCCCCAGGGGCTAAGTATCTCTCAGTATAGTTTTCCTCAGTTTCAACTGTCCTTCGATGGAGTCACACCTGAGCACACACTGCCCAAACACAGATACAACTGAGAGATGATAAATATATACATTCTATTATTATTATTTTTTATTTTTTTTTTTTTTTTATTCAATTTGGGGACCTGAGCACATACACCCAGTTAAAGAACAAAAACTGCCTGAGTCCCCAAGAACAATCGTTTTGTGCTGGCCTCGCTGCAAGCACTAATCCCTCACTCTAGTGCAATGAGTGCCACCCCTGAGCACACACTGCCCAAAGAGAGACACATTTGAGAGATTAGAAATAGACTGTTACATACTACTCAAGAGCAATTTATATTTACCACACCACCATAAGGTCAGGTTGTAATACAAGGTCGGTTTAATGTCAGGAGCCTGAGTGTGTACACCAGAGCTAGGAACAAAAATTTTTAGAGTTCCTGCAACTGTCGTTGCATTGCTGCCTCAGTGAGAGCATGAACCATCAGTGAGAGGGCACAGCTTTGGACAGCTGTTCAACAGGGCTGGCACCTTTCAGTATAATTTTCCTCAGTTGTGACCGTCCTTTGATGGAGCCACTGCCCCTGAGTGCACTTTGCCCAAGACATGCAACTGAAAGATGATAAATAGAGTGTTACAAATTACTCAAGATCTATTTACACACTAAGTATTTACTCTGTCTTGCAACTAAGATGAGTTGTGATACAATGTCTGTTTTTAAGTTGGGGACCCGAGCATGTACACACAGACCAGGAACAAAAATTGCCCGCATCCTCCCCGCAACTGTCGGTGTGTGCTGGCCTCAGTACAAGCATTGATCATACTCTCTGGTGCAATGAGAGGACATGGTCTCAGGCAGCCGTTCCCCAAGTCTGGGCACCTCTCGGTATAATTTTCTCCAGTTGGGACTGTCCTTTGAAGGCATTGCCCCTGAGCACAATCTGCCCAAGGACAGAGACGCAACTGAGAGATGACAAATGTGTTACAAGAGAGCAATTTACACACTATTTACATGACACCCCACTGAGTCATAAGCTTTGTCCTTAACATGGATACCCGAGTGTCTTCACTCGGGCCACTGCTCTTAGCTCATCAGAGCTGGTCTAAGCAGGTTAGAGCCAGTCCAAGCTTGTCATAGCTGTGATATTAACAGTGCAGGGACAGATCCCTGTGTCATGTAAGTATTACAATGTGCATACCACATGAGAGAGAGCGGAATTTACACATGGTACTTACTCTGTCTCCCCACTAAGATGTCCCAACGGACAGGAGGTATTTTTCTAAGGCCCAAGAGCATACACCTGGGCAAGGAACAAAAATTACCCACAGCCCTGACAACTGTCGGTTGCACTGGCCTCAGTGCGAGCACCGATCCCTCTCTCTAATGCAATGAGAGGGCGCAGCCTCAGCAGCTTTTTACCAGGGCTGGGCACCTCTCAGTATAATTTTTCTCAGTTGCCACTGTCCTTTGACAGAGTTGCCCCTGAGCACACACTGACCAAAGACAGATGATACAAATTTGCCAAAATCAATTTGCACACTAAAAGCTCAATATCTGTATAGTATCTTCTAGGTAATATCAATCTTCAGCTTTAACCAATTTCCATATTGATTTTAAACGTTTTATTTTATTAATTAACTGTCCTTATTACTGTTGTCTGTTTTCATTTTTTAAAAAATAGTTATGTTTAGGGATATTGTCTTATATAGTGCAGAAAAGTGTTTGAAATTTGCATTTTACTTGGTCTTCAACAAGTTAGCATCTATTTGTAAAACTTTCCTTAACAAGACAATTTATGAATTAAATGTTAATTTAAAATTTTTGTTTCAAAGATTTCACGTAGTGAATATATCTTACTTTTGCAAAGTGATAAAAAGCATGCAAACATCTAGTTTTACTATAAAAATCTATCATTGGAAATTTTACTATAAAAAAATGTAGTGTTGGTACTTTTACTATCAAAAAAAAATGTTGCAGGTAATTTTACTTTAAAAATGTATTTTTATACTTTCCTAACTTTTTTTGATTTTTTTGTTTGGGAGTTCACTATTTGTCCATAGTTGGGTCCCTAACAGGTGCTACTACCCTAGATAAGGCTGGACCTATGAACAACAAAATTATGAAGTGGTTAGAATTCCTCAAAAAAACTATGGTTAGAGGTCTTGCTGTCAGATGTTGTTGATAGTCATTCACAAGACTATAGAACATCAAGTTAAAATTCAAGTCCAACCTCTTGCATTCACTTCATGGGCATAGCATTTCTTTTCTCAGCTGGGATTAAATTAACATAGAAGTATAGATCTTTTTAATCTGGATTGGCAGCCACTCTTGGTAACAGATGTCATACTATACTTCAAATTAGATTTCTGATTCACTGTACATGTTGCCTCGATGTAAATGCTAAGAAAGCAAAAAATAAAAATGAAGCCCTCTGTGCAGAGGCTCTGAGCATCATATCCAGCTCACAAAACAAATCCTGTCACAAAAAAAAATGTAAAATAATATAAAAGGAGCCAATCATGAATGTTACCACCAAAGCAAAATCATAAAAAAAAAAAAAAAAAAAAAAAACAAACAATGAGTTATGATCTACCACAGCTGCTTTTAAGAATGCTGCTCACAAACTGTAGACAGTTGTGGTGAATGGGAGAGTCAGCAACACTTTGGTCAATGGACCTGACAAATACATCAACTCCGTCCAAGTCACTTCCCTTGTTTCCACAAAGAGACATTCCATACCTCTGTATTGTCAATGCAAATAATTTTTATCTTAACAACCAGTCTTCTTTCATTTTCACCTTACCAGCAGTAAACTGTTGTTTATGCTAATATGCACGTCTTTAAAGCAAGAACAACTCTGAACTCAAAACCATGTAGAAGGAAATAGAAAACTACTCCAATATCTTAAAACAACAACAGTCATGGTGATTCACAATTTGCAGATATAAAACACAATTTTTTTATTTTTTTTTTATTAATCATTTCACACCAAACAAGGCAATAAAACCACTAAGACACTGAGGTAACCTGAGTTTGAAATATGAGAAAAAAAAATATTAAGAATAGAGAACAAGATTTTATTTAATGATTGACATTGCATTTAAATATTTGAAGATCAAGGTTAAGTGGAAAGCAAGAAGCCTGAAGGAATTTCCACAAGTGAGAAGCATGAGAGAAAACATGTTCAGGAGAGATAGCAAAAAGACAAAATTTACTAAGAGCAACAAAGGATAGGAAATTGTGGAGAGTCATAATCGCCTCTATCATGAAGAGATAAGCATGAAAAAGAAACAGCAGCAAGTTTTATAAATAAAAAAGTGCATGGACTTTAGATAAATGTACACTTTTATTCTCAGTAATAAATTTAATTCATTGTCCCTTCACCCATATCGTATAGATTAAAATTTTTCATTTGTTTTCTCTCATGCTTCATAAAATATATAAAAGATTATATAAAAATAAAAATTAAATAATGATAATAATGCTACCTATTGACATACAAAAGAAATGGCCCAACATTTTGACTTTCCACTGTCATGTGGCTTTCCTCATTCTTTTTTGACAAATATTTTTTATGGCAATTGTTCCACTGAGTTATTCTCCTTATTACTGAAATTGCATGAATTTAAGATTGGCAAATAGTTATCACCATTTTATTAGCTAGATACAACAGTCGATTCTAAGTTTCTTTTCTTGCATGTGTGACGTCGTCCCCCGGTCGCAGCGTCAACTGTGACGTTCTATCCTGATCTACCACGGCGCCAGTCGTGACGTCCCCAAACAGCATCAATTATGACGTCCTCGCCGCGGCGCCAGATGTTCGCTCCTCGCTGCTCCATTCGGGTGTCGCTGCTCCAAACGTGACGTCCGCCTGTCGCGTCAGTCGTGTTGTCTCGTCCTGTGACGACCAACTGGCTTGGTATCGGTCGCGGCACCCAAATGAGACGTTCAAACCTTTTGGTGATTCAGGTGGGAATCTGGTTAGATTGGATATCAGCCTCGTCATTCCCAACTCGCTTCCAACGCCTGGTTACCAAGGTAACTGCATTGATCTCCAGTCTGCCTACCCACGTTGTGAATTGATCTTAAGCAGACGAGATCGAACAGTGGTTGGGGCCGTAATGCAAACTGAGTTCAACAGTGGTGATAACACACAAATATGCATAAAAGAAAATAAAAGGAAAACTCAAAAAGTTCAAAGTATCAAAGAAAAAAAAGGTAACAAACTTTATGTCTAGTTGTTCGATACATAGGACTGCATCTATCTCCCGACCCGTTCTGTGGATTGTGACACGTCGATTTCTGTTAGGCAAGTTTTAATGCTTCAAGTTGTTTGCTCTCTAAGAAATTGGTTTTTCGGTGTGTCTTCGAACAAAAGTCGGAAAAAAAAAACTTATTTCGGTGGTCTGGTTCTAAGTCGCTCTTCAAAATAATTGTTTTTGGGTTGAAGAGGAGTCCGAATTTTGCGTGAATCTTGGTCACTATCTAGGGCGGAACAAACTCTTCTTTCTCTGGAGACTGATACTCACTCTGGGAACTCAACTCTGGAAACTCTGGGGCGCGAACTCTGGAACTCATCTCTGCCGCCAGAGAACCCTGGAACTCTGCCGATACTGAACTGATTTCTGCCTGTTGGGGCCTCGTTTTTATTGACGCCGACCAAAACCGGGGTGGGTCTGTTGGCGTCGGGGGTTCCTCGATAATTCTAAATACATATCCACCTCTTTTATTTCTGGTTAGGGATTTTCCACTCTTTTTCCATTTTTGGTAACTTTTCTCACTCCCACTTTCTCACCATGCCTCTGAGGGGCGTGAACTACCCTCCCCACTTCTTCGTAGAACTTCTCATACTTATACTCTGGATGGGGCGTCGACAGCCTTCTTCGTGCGTCACGTGATCACTCTCGGCCAATGAGATCTTGGTCGGTATCTTTCCTCCTCCTTCGTGCGTCACGTGATCACCACTTGACCAATGATGTCTTAGTCGGGCGTGAACAATCCGTGGCTTTGTTCGGGAAAAAAAAAATACCTTGCTTAACAAAAAAAAAAAAAATTATCTCTTCTCTTTTCCTTTTCTTCCTTTCAAATCGCCGTTATCATTTTCTAGCCACGAACGGACAATATGACAACTCTTGTTTTACACGTGGTGTTTGTCAGGTAGTTTATCGCTAATTTATCAAGATGGTTGGTTTTTTGACATGGTCTCAGAAAAGAAATATCTCAAAATTTTCAGTCAGTCTGTCGTCTCCAAGGAAGAAATAAAAACACTTCTGGTTCCCATTCATTTTCCTTCGGTACATATGTCTGATAACATAATTTTATTATCGCAGGGCAAAGTTGTTTTCGTCGAAAAAAAAAATTCGGTCAGCTGCACTGCTTGGGTGGGATTTTAATTTTTCATATCTGTCCAAAGTCCTTTTTAGTGGCCTGTTTTTTGTCAATTATCAAAATAACATTTTCAATTGAATTTTTCTTTGGGAACAGTGGTCCAGCCATTCATGTACGCACCCTAGATAAAATAGCCGTTATCAAAACACATCTGGTTCCTTCTTTCTTTTACCAATTTTTTTTTTTACTCACTCAAATTCCCTGTCATTGTAATGACTCCTTTTGGCATTTGTTACTTATCAATATTTTCATTGTCTCTTAGGCCATGTGTGTGGCTGTTTTATCACCTACGATTCATCTCGCTTTTCTTTCTGCCTTCTTTTTCTTCTTTTCTTTCTTCCTTTTCTGCCTCGTAAATGGTGCCACAATCCTCCCCTTAACCGATTTGTCATTTACTCGTAAATGACACCTAAACCCAAATACACCATTTAACATGCATCATTCATTTGTACCATGCAATTCTAAATTCATACATCCATAGCTTTACAAATTTTTTTCATCTTCTCCTGCATGCAAATGTAATGTTCTTTTCTTCTTCTGTTGTACATGCAATGTAATGTGTGCGTGTCCCTGTGGGTGCAGATGTGGTTACTATGTATGTTTTCTTCATTGGTCAATGTTTTCCTCTCAAACATTGTGGGAGGTTTTTCCAAGACGTGATGGTCAATACGCCAGCCTATTTATATACTCTTGGTCTTCCTGCAATTGATATTGACAATTCCATATGAGTAAAGAGAAGAGACTGCTCAAGCATCTCCCTCTCGAGTTGCTGCATGCTCATTGGATTGTCGTTATTAATTAATTATTTCTTAACCTTCCATATTAATATACCCCGATGGCTATAACTATGACTTTACCCATCACTATTGACCAACTTATATCAATCTGCTCATCTCTTATACGGAATAAACCTTCGTTTCCCAATGAATTCTGGTTTGTCCCTCTTTTTGATTCCATATCGATCTTTTTATGGCTTCATTAGTAATGGCATTTTATTCAAGGTAACATTAGAGAATCCCTTCACTATGCTATTCCCACAATTCTGTACAATTACATAAGCCTTTGCCAATCATTTCTATGATTGAATTTTTCTTCATATTTTTCTTCTATTTGGTAATAGGGGGAATATAATATATATATCCCAAATATAACATCCATATCAGAAATTAACTTCAACAGGGATTTTTTTATTTTTTTTTAAATTCTTAATGGTTTTTTTGGACTACGTCTCCCACATACCTTGAGACAATTTGATAGGTTTCTGTGTGGCTAGTTGCCCACACCCCGTCTGAAACACTGATATTTATGGTAATGCCGTGTTTCTAATACCTCCCTTGGCAGGTTCTCTTAATTCCTTCTCCTTCCCTTCAAACAATTCTAGTATGCACATTACACCGGTTACCATTTTTATAGATAGGGCTTAACGAGGTACAAGTCGGTAGAGCATCATGAATACACCTTCCAGCTTCTTCAGCTGTTAGCAACATAATTTCGTTCTCCGGGAATGAAAAGCTATGAGATTCTGTTTCCATTTTGTATATTTGCTATCATTCGAAACCTTTCGGATCTGTTCAAAGGAAGGGAATGGGTTATAAATAACCTGGTATATCTAAGAATATATCATATCTAACAACGGAACAGATATACAACCAATATATCTATTTTCCAACGAGTTCACACATCCCAGTGCATTATAAATTTCCACAATTCTTTACTCAATTATTCTATAATTTTTTATAAGTTCAGCTCTTCCCTCCTCTAACTAACTCCTAGCAGACAGAATGGCCGGGCAGGTTTGCGTGGAAATCACTCCAAAGGTATGAATTTATGACACCACTGATGGCCAGGAACCGTCAATGCCAATAATCTTCTTCCATCTGAAGGAGGTGCAGCTCGAGGTTCCTTTTTTCCCTCCATTTTCAGTTCAGTCAGCCCAGGTTTTTTGGATGAGCCAGTGTCTATTTATCTGTCGACAAAATATGCTTCTATTCTGCACAGCCTTCTTTGTTCAGAGATTTGGGGTTCTTCTCCTTCTTGATCTCATCTTATTTATATTTGGTCCCTGCTCAACCTCTAACATTCCCTCTGTGTTTAATTCCCGTCCAGGAGGTGTTTCATCCTCTTCTTCATCCCCTGATTCTTCCTTCTGTTTAGAGTATCGCCCTGGATATGATTTAATACTGAAAATTGACTATGTCTAGATCTCTCCTGTAATTTAGCTTTTCCTTGAGCTGGGAAAGGGTATTTGATCCTCTTCCTCTTTCTCGCTGGGCCCTTCGTCCTGTTAAATTCTTGGTGCCTTTTTTTTAAAGCTCTTGAAACTTGATTGGAACAAAGATCTTTCATTCCTTTTCTTTGGACATCTATCTATCGATGGACAAAACCTCACTATCTTTTCTGCACCGATTCAGTAGATGACTGAACATCTATCTGATATATCCATGAGGGTTCCAACTCCGTCTGTTCGGATCACTTCATCTATCTGGCCAATATCGATATCTCCTCATTTTCTTCAGAATCTTCCTCAGTCTCCATTTCTTCGGGTCAACCAGAGTTACCTTTCTTGTCCTTGTCTTCTTAGGCCTCGGCTCGATCATTCATCAGGTTAGCTATTTCAGCCTTCTTCAGGTCATTGGCATGGACCCTCCTTGCTTGTCCTGCCATATATGATATATATATATTATATATATGATACTGGACCCGTCTGCTCTACTATCCGGTAGTACGGTTCCCATCTTTGGTCCAGCTTTTCCTTCTATCTGGTGGATTTTATTATAGACAGGGTCTCCAACCTTCAATTCTACTACCTTTCTTTCAGCATTCATAAATTTTTTCTTCTGGGCCCTCTTTATTCTTCTTCTATATATATACAAATATTTTATGTTGTTGTTCCAGCAATAGCTGAAATGATCTTCTCCCATATACTTTATAAAAATATTTCAATAGGTTATCCACAGGCAGGACCACGTCTCTGAAAAACAACAAAGTAAGGAGAAAATCTGAGGGAATTGTTTATCTAAACCTCATGGCCGCCAGAGCCTATCAAATACAAGTCCCAATTTTCAGTGTTCTCTCTGACCAGCTTTATAAAAATACATCCAAGATTCTATGAACATTTTCCCCTTTAGCATTCCCTTGGGGATGATATGGAGATATTTTTTACTGTGCTATATATTCAAACCCATCAGAATTTCTCATTATGCTGTTTATATTCTCCGTGCCATTATCTGTTACCAATTGCACAGGGACGCCATAAAGTCTAGGGAAGATTTCACTTATCAAACCGTGCCACAGTTCTAGCCTTATTGTGTGGTTTTTAATAAATGCCTCAGGCCAATTTGTTTTTAGACAATCAACAAAACTAACGATGTCAGTTGGAGTTTGTGCAGTTTCCCCATATGGAAAAAGCATATCCGGTGCGTTTGAGGAAAGGGAAAACGAGGCACGTCCGTCTCCTCCAATGGTGCCAGATGCCTTCTGTTGAATGTCGATTTTGAAACACTATGCAGCTCGAACATAGTGACCTCATCTTACAGCTTGAGCAAAAAAGTACTTTCTTCCTATTAGATCACATGTCCTATCAACATGTGACCCAACCTCTCGTGGCACTGTTCCAATATCTCTGATCTTAAACTTTTGGGCACATAAACTTACATATACCGTTTTGACATTAACTTCTTCATCCCTGCCTGAGAGAAATACAGCCTTTCCTGAAAGTATTTTAGCATACTTGGTGGTCTCTCCTGTCTTCACCTTTTTCTCAGGGCAGCTATAAAACTGTCTTATGTTCCTTCTCAATTCCTTCTGTCCTGTAGAGAATTTAAAATTATCAAATCGCGGCCCCTGGAAAGAAAAAAATATTCTAACATAGGGCGGATTTTTTTGGCTTATTAGAGTTAATGATTCCTATTCAAAGATAAACATTTATCATCTACTCCCTGCTCTACTTTTACAGATTTTTCTTCCAGTTGTTTGAAGAGTATTCTTGAGAATAAATCTAATTAACGTGTTTTCCTTCCCTGGCCAAACAATCTATCTTACAGTGGTAGCCAAATTCGTTTTTAATGCCCACTTTTGAATTTTCTTGGTATATGTCCATTTTGCTTATTTCTTTTTGCAATAGGCTGTTGCAGAGGTTTGTGGTCTGTTTTTTAAAGTAAAGACCGCATCATTGAAATAATAGTCCAGTTTTTGGAGAGCATACATGATGGCAATTATATACTTCTCTTTATATTACTGGCCATCTCTGTTGTGTCTCTGAGATCTTTAAGGGAGAAAGAAGTATTTATTTCAATTAATTTGGTATGAATGGCACTGGTGTTTCTTTATCAAGGACACGGCTGGGTAAAAAGAAATACAGACACACTGCTCACTGGGTTCAGTGTACTGAAATATGTATAAACCATCTAATACAGGTCTGGGTACGTCAGCAGTCAACGGCGTTTTTGTTCATTTATAATGCATTATCAAAAGGCATATATTTGACAGTCCTCTGTCATTTTTGAATGTTAGCGTATTTCTTCGTCAGATATACTAGTGGTATATTCTGAAAATCCGGGAAACAAATAGTAACCTATAGTTCCTATAAAAACTTCTTACCTGTCTCACTGTCTTAGGTTATGGTCTTCTCTCTGTGGCTAGTTTAAATTCATAACCACATAGCATGCAGAGCTTATGGTCAAATCACGCTGAAAACACCGGTTCTCGTTCGATCACCGAAGTTAAGCATCGTAGAGCCAGGTCAGTACTTAGATGGGGGACCGCTTGGGAACACCTGGTACTGTAAGCCCCCAAAGTCCAACCCTTACCTCACAGTCGGTGGGGTGGGGGGTGTAAACGGTAGTGTCAGAGCTATGCCGCCCGGAACTTCGTTCCTGGTAGGGCCACCCAAGGCGGACAGGTCTGACACACACGCCGGCTAACAAGGGCTCTGGTGAAAATCCAAGGAGCGTCTGCATCGGTAACCGGCGGCTTCTGGTTGTTTCTGTCTCTGCGTCTGTGGGAACCCCACGGCAAGCAAGAATGTTATTCGAGTAGGACTGTGTACCCTACTTCTGTAATTTATCCCAAGAATCTTCTTCTCACAACAGGAAGAAGCCGGCTCAATCCGCCCAGGGTGAATGCCGCATCAGTACAGTACATAGCATGCAGACTCATACACTAGGTAAAATAAGTAAAACTATACGAGAAAGAATTAATTCTGAACTAAGGAAGAAGTTAGGAGTAAACCAGTGTAAAAACAAAAGCAACTACAGACTGGTTCCACAGCATAAAAACAAACATAATTGCCAATTTATGCAATTAGACATAACAGAATTCTATCTGTCTATAACAGAACCCATACTAGATGAGGCCATCACCTTAGCTAAGGAACAAATAAAAATAAACTATCATTAAACACTCCCATAAATCACTACTATTCCACAATGAAGGTGCATGGATAAAGGGATCTTTGTCACTACAATGGGAAGCTTTGACCGTGCAGAGACCTGTAAAATCATAGGTATATATTTACATGAACTCAGCAAAATAGATAGAAACAATACAGGACTCTACAGGGAAGATGGTCTCATCATCTTAAGAAACTGCAACAAACAAAACACAGACAAAACTAGAAAAGCAATCAAAGACTTTCAAAAATAAATTCAAACATAGAAACTAACCTAAACAAAGATTTTCTAGATGTCACCTTCAACCTAAGAAACGGTACATATAAACCCAACAATAAACCACTGTATATATACACACATCGTCCAATCACCCACCATCTATAATCAAACAGATACCAAAATCAATTAACCAGACTTTTCAACAATTCTTCCAATGAAGACATTTAACAAAACTAAAATAGACAATGAAATAGCCCTAAAAATAGAGGATTCCCAGTAACACTCACATACTTAGCACAGAGCACAAAAAAAGCCAACAGGAAGATAAATATCATATGGTTCAACCCATTGTACAACAAATTGTAAAAAATATAGGAAAAATATTCTTCAAACTTACACAAAAACTTCCCAGAATAAAGTGCTTTCTACAAAATATTCAACAAAAACACAGTAAAAATAGGCTACAGTTGCACCAAGAACATGGCACAAATAATAAAAAAGCACAACAGGAAAACTATCAACAAACCACCCAAAAAAAAAAATAAATAAATAAATAAATAAATCCATGTGTAACTGCAGAATAAAGAATGTTCTTTAAATGGTAATTGCTTACAAAACAATGTAATATACCAAGCCATGGTTTAAAAAAATAAATAAATAAAAAAATAAATAAAAAAAATAAAAATATCACCAGATAATGAAGATAAAATATACATAGGAGTAACTGAAGGACTCTGGAAACAGAAATTCTGCACACAAAACATCTTTCACAAATTGTAAATATGTGAACAGCACAATGCTTCCTAAGTATATCTCTGAAATTAAAAACAAAAATGCAAATCACACCAAAATTATCATGGAAAATAAGGGAAAGAACATCAGCCTACAACAATCAATCCAAAACCTGCAAACTTTGCTAGGAGGAAAAAAATAGCCATTATTACCTTTCGAGACAAAGAAAAACTACTAAAACAATATGAAGTCATCTCAAAATGCAGACCTGAAAACAAATTTTTACTACATTACTTAATCAAAAACTGGACTGAATAAAAAAAAAAAAAAAAAAAAAATGTAAAAAATTCATCCAAGCAAATAAACAAATTAGCAAACCACTCCCACCAAAATAACCATTAAAACATAATCCTTTGAAGAAAAAAAAAAAAAAACACTAATTACCTCCTAGGACAATAAACTGCTATTAAACAATCAGAACTCATCTCAAAAACTTTTACATTACTTAAAAATCAAAAACAGAAAATGAATTAATGCAAATAAACAAACAAATTGCTCCCGCCAAAATAACCATTAGAATAAAAATAAAAGCAAATCTAGTAAAAATAATCAATCTAAATAACCAACTTAAACCATTCCTGCCAGTATAACAAAATAGACTACAACAATCAAAAAAACAGAATTTTAATTACCTTCCCAACCAAAACAAACTATTAAATAAATGATCAAAACTAATCTTAAATTTTTTTTACATTAGTAAAACATCAAACTGAAAAGTATATATAAAATATAAAATAACAGTTCAAACGGACTCCCCACAATGCACCACTGACCCGTGTGTGTGTGTGTGTGTGTGTGTGTGTGTGTGTGTGTGTGTGTATATATATATATATATATGTCAAAAAAAACAAAAAAACAAACATGTGGCCTGATGATTGCATCTAACATGAAACAGTCACCTCTGAGTGTTGACTTCAGTGTTCAAACATGTATATACAGTGACATGCACAAATATTGGATACATGTTATTTTCTGTTATAACTAGTTTATGTTTGCCATTTTGCCTGATATTTGGTAAGTAATATCTCGTAAACTTGTTTTAGTTTTATGTGGAAGGAAAATTACAAACTCATGGTTGAATCCATTTTTTTTTCATCAAAGTTCAAAATTACCCTATGCAAAAGTATTGAATACATGACACTTTTTTTCAAATTTCCAATCAAAACTTTTTATTTTAAAAGACTTTAAAAATTCAAATTTTCAATAGTATTGGAACGTTATCTGACCAGAGAAGCACATAATTTTTTACAAGATAGTGCTACTAATCATCTGACTGATGTGCATTCTGTAATTCAAGGATTAAAAATGGCAAAAACTAAAGTACTATCCAGAGATATGCAAGATAGAATCAATGAACGTCACAAAGGAGGACAAGGTTACCAAAAAATTAGCAAAGAAATGAATCTAGCACTAAGTACAGTAGGAAATATCATCAGAAAGTATAAGTAGTATGCCGACGGTACAGCAAACCTTCCAAGAAATGGAAGAGCGAGAAAAATAAATGAGAGTACTTCAAGGTGGATCAGTAAAAATAGGCTACAGTTGCACCAAGAACATGGCACAAATAATAAAAAAGCACAACAGGAAAACTATCAACAAACCCCCCCCAAAAAATAAATAAGTAAATAAATAAATAAATCCATGTGTAACTGCAGAATAAAGAATGTCCTTTAAATGGTAATTGCTTACAAAACAACATAATATACCAAGCCATGGTTAAAAAAAAAAAAAAAAAACCCCTTCATTACTCATTCTGAAATTAAAACTGATCTTGAGGATGCTGGAATTAATGTAAGTAAGGATACCATTAGCAAAGCTATATCGTACAGGCTTTCATTCAAGATCACCAAGAAAAGTGCCTTTACTGAAAACCAAACATGTCAAAGACCGATTAAAGCTTGTCGAAACTTATGAAAAGAAAGGTATGCAATTTTGGGAAAAGGTAATCTGGTCAGATGAAACGAAAGTTGAACTATTCAGAAGGAACACAGCGACAATTGTTTCGCGAAAAAATGGCACTGCCTTCAACAAGCACAATACCATCCCCACAGTGAAGTTTGGCGGATGCTTCCATTATGATATGGGGATGCTATTCATCTCCAAGGGCACTGGTGAGTTACAAGTTATCCATGGTAGAATGAATGGTAGCATGTACAGGGAGATTCTAGAGAAGAACCCTCTGAAATCTGCAACTTTTGAAAATGGTCGGAATTTCGTGCTTCAACACAACAATGATCTCAAACATACCGCAAAACTTACAAAGGAATGGTTTGAAAATAATGGCATTAGTACTCTCAATTGGCCAAGTCAGTATCCTGACTTGAATCCAATTGAGAATTTGTGGAATACTTTGAAGGTTAAAGTTCATAAGCGGAATCCACAAAATATCAAGCAATTAGAGGAATTATGCAAGGAAGAATGGGGTAAAGTAATGGTGGATCTGTGAAAGCGACTGGAAGCAGTGAAACAAAACAGAGGCTACGCAACAAAATATTAAATTGATGTAGCCAATACTTTTGCATAGGGTAATTTTGAACTTTGATTTAAAAAAAAAAAAAAAACATGGATTCCACCATGAGTTTTTAATTTTCCTTCCACATACAACTAAAAAAACTTTACAAGACATTACTTAGCAAATATCAGGCAAAATGGCGAACGTAAACTAGAGTTGTAACAGAAAATAACATGTATCCAATACTTATGCGTATCACTGTATATTAGTCAAGAAGAAAAAAAAAAAAAAAAAAAACGTGACCTGATGATTGCATCTAACATGAAACTGTCGCCTCCGAGTATTGACTTCAATGTTCAAACGTGTGTGTGTGTGTATATATATATATATATATACACACACTCTTCCACTAAAACAAAACCTTCAGGCATATTTTAATACCAACAGTTAACTTGTAATGAAGTGTCAGTCAAAAGGTACCTTAGTTCACATTCATTTGATTTTAAATATTAAATTATTATCCTGATCACAAAACTTTGTTTTCATTATGGTGTGTTACTAAACATTTGCTTCTTTATGGGGTCAATAGAACTATTCTATCAATGCCCTCAATAATACCATCTGTTCATCGAGTAAACTATAGTCTCTTCAATTTAAGATTAAGTTTCTTAAATCCTGTTCCCAGAACCATGTCATTCCTAGTTATATCATGATGCACATCTTAAGTGGAGTGGCAAGAATGTTTAATGAAGATATGGTTTGCATGGATGTTAATCTTTGTGGAAGTGAGGCATGGTGGAGCAAATGCAGTAAGGACTTCTGTTTTATATTGGTGCGTCCGAAGGGGAAAAGCGATTGTACAATCACAAGTTGAGTAAGAATAATTTTAATTATAAAAATGCGATCACAATCAACTTATAATTGGCAGGAGTGGGGCGTTAAACCAGACACCATGGTCAAGTGGGAAATTATTAGTAAAGTCTAGGATTTTATTATAAAGGTGTATGCCAATTTTATGCTCATAAATATTGAGTGGGGGGAGACGTGGTATTGATCAAGAAAGTCCACTCTGAAAAGTCCTTTTCTGGTAAAACAGAAATCAGCAGACAATCACATTTTTACTTTTTATTTGCAATTATATTTGTTTTGTGCTAAATAATTTAGGACTGGTTAACTCACCAGTGTTTACAACTCAGCAGTTAAAAAGTGCTCAATGATTACAGCTTAAAAGCTAAAAACTATCACCAGATCACCACTAAAAGATTTTCCAGGCTATATATTAGTAAATCTATATATCAATCCAGCCTGAGTAACCCAGTTGTAGGTGAAACACGTGTACTGGTGATCTGGAGATGTAAGTCATGAAGGACAAGAAAGACAGCACTACAAAGCTTTTAATCAAACTCAAGCATCCCCTCCAAGTGAAAATGCTTTTGTTTTCATCAAAGAGAAAAATTTCTGCCAGGATAAGATGGTGAACAAAGAACAACTACTGACTTGCTATGCCCCCCCAAAAGATTCACCAAGAGTGATGAAAAGCAAATATCCAATCAACATCATGATGTTTGAAGAGATAGTGACAAAATGTCTCCATTCATTTTCCCCACAGGGCTGAGGACTCAACACGGAAGCCAAAATCAAGTGCTTTGAGGAGATAGTGCTGCCCTGGGTCAAGAGAGTGACTGCTAGAAAACTATGTTTGTGTGCCATGCCACACAATCAGGAGAACCCAGTCATGGCTGTCATACAATTTCTGCAGCCACATCACCCCTTAACTTCCCAGACTGCAACCCCTCTGATTATTATATGTAGGATGCAGTTGAGCAAGAAACCAACAAACACCTTGTAAAACCAAAGACTAACTGAAGGTATGGATTATGACAGCATTCACAAACTTAAACAAGGAGACCATCCAGAAGACATTGTTTCAGATTTCATGGAAGGCTCATCATTGGGGGGGGGATTAGCCAAAGATCTTGGCCCAGATATAAGAACATTGAAGTCATATGTGGAAAAACCCATGACCAAACCAAGACAAAGGAATGAGAAAAGTGTATCCCAGCATGACAAAAAAAAAAAAAAAAAAAAAAAAATGTAGACAAGTGAGAAAAGACCTCGGTAGCACAAGTGCTGCCATATTTGAACATGCTGGAGTTGCTCCTTCGTCTAGAAACACCCAGTGTAGGATTCTTAAGGAGACAGCAAGAAATGTTAAATCCATCATCAGACCCATCCTAAAAGAAGATGGACAAGAAGTGTATTGCTTGGGCACAGAAACATATTTCAAATGTTCTTCATGGACAAGGCTAGAGATACACTGGATAAGCCAAAGCTTGAGTACCATTTGAAACCTTTCTCCTTCATCACATTCAACATCAACAAGGAGACCATGGTGTTGATTTTTGAACTGTCATCATAGGAAATGAACTTTGAGAGCCAGGTGTCAAACTCACCAGCAATTCCTACACCATATTTCTGGAGGAGAATTTTTCAGTATGGTTGGATGATTTGCCACTTTCACATAGATGGCGGCTGATTTTTATACATGACAATGCTCCATCGCCTTCAACCAATGCTACAATTTCATACCTTGCAACTTTGGAATTCAAAGAACAAAGACTTACAACTTGACCTCCTTAACCCTATTGAGCAGCTCTGGTCAATCTTGAAAAGAAAAGTTTATGAAGGAAGTTGCAGTTTTCATTGAAGGATGGCCTGTGAGAAAAGGTCAAAATGGTTGCTAGTACCATAATATCTTAAATTAGTCAGCTAACCGATTCTGTGGACAAAAGACTGTTTGATGTAATTTCTAAACATGGAAGTTACATAGAGTAATGAAGTACATCATCAGTAATCTTATTGTATATTTTCTATACATGTTTTCATTTTAGTCACGTGTTTCATCATTACAATAAAAAGGTTAATAGCTTGTTTCATTGCCTTAAATTGACATTTTTGTACACCTGCAATAAAGTGCGATACAATTGAAAACACTTTAAAATACATAACTTAACATATGTAGCTTATCAATATGATTGAAATTTTCACTGCATACTTATCTACTTGTAATCTTTCAGTGTGCCAAGTTTCATTTTTGTATGGTGTTTGAAAATCAAAATAACAAAAATGTGATCTGCAGTAAAGCATGATAGACAGTTTATACCAGATAGCGTTGTCCTTGATCCAATGAGGCTATGAGAATCAAGATGATAACTTGACCTACATGAGCAAGAGACCCAATTGGCTTAATTTGGGACACAGGGATATGTTTACTAATTTGCTGATCAGGCACTGAGCTCAGATATGGCAACTTAATATCAGATAAGGTAAGTTTCAACCTAGTTACCTAACTCAGATGCAAGAAAGAAAATCTAACCCAGAAAACTTAAATAGAAGGTGTACAAATTTATTGAGCTGTCATAATCTCCTTTATTGGGATCTATATCGTGCATCTCCAAACATTTGGCAAACAAGAAAATTGCCAATGTGCTCGAGTCATAACCCTAATTTAATTTATTGAAAAAGTTAACATCAGTGCCTGCAGGATCAACTTGGTAGTCAATTAACGACAAACTTTAAAAAAAACAAAAAAAAACACCTATCTGGTCCCAAAATGAGGTCGGGACAAGGATATCAAAAATACAACACCATAGAATTTTTCATGAAATCTCATACCATCACTGTGTCTGGAAATGTCATATTTTTCCCTACCTCTACTAAAGGAACCATTTTACCAATCATAATATTGGAGCCTATATCTTGTAACTCCTGGTAAAAAACAATTGCCAGTGTGCTTGAGTATCACTTAATTTATTGGAAATATTACAGTCACTGCCTGCAGGATCAATAAAGCAGGAAAAAGACTGCTGATGAAAGAAAATCTAACCAAGGTTGAAACAAGGGTACTAAAAATGCAGCACCATAGAATTGTTAATGAAATCTTGTGATCATATAACACTCTCAGAAATTAGATATTTTTGTGCCCCTATACTAAAATATGTAGGAACAGTTCTTTTAATTGCTTGCCTTCCCATACTCAATATGCCAGTAATAATGAAGATGAATCATGATGCAAATATATGTAGGATAAACTATTTATCTAAATAATCTCAGTGAGACATTAAGTTCCCAGATCCATGACCAGAGGCAGGTCCCAGATGATCCATGACCAGAGGCAGGTCCCAGATGATCCATGACCAGAGGCAGATGTGACCAGAGGCAGGTCAGTTTGACCAGAGGCAGGTCCCCAAGATGAAGATGACAATTTCAAATATCTCCAATTCTGAACTGATGATAAAGGTGTTTTCATCTACTTGGATTAATTAGACATATGAAAATACACTGACCCTTTTAATAGACACCCTGATGGTACTAAACTTTAAAACCTCTTGGGTTATGATAGCAGCCCCACCTGCCAGAAGTGGAACAAGAAACAGGAACAGCAGCAGCAACTGCTGATAAGTGGGAAAGGTAGTAAACAGATGCACTGTGACAATATTGCAATTGTGAACCAAAGTAATTTAGACAACCTGAATTGACTAACACTGAAATGTAATATTAAGCTACACTTTCATTTCTTTAGATTTTGTATGTTTAAAAATATTTTCAAATATTTAAGAGTAAGGTACAGCTTTAGTTTAATTAAATAAAATAAAATATTGCAACTTAAGGCAAAATTAAGATTTTTATTAAGATTTTTCAAACAATGTATCCGCTACCAGGTTTGCCCCTCCTTTATTCAGTTTAGGATTAAGAGGGCAAAATTACATCAAGGTTGGAAGATTGAATACATCTTTATTAAAGATTTTATTCAACAACTTTCAACCAGAAGCCTGGGTTTAAAGCAGGAATATGAGAGATTGTGGTGCTCCTGTAGGAATTTCATTTTTCTTTAATTGAATAAAGGTTCTCAACATATTTAGGTTGGGTCCATCAACACGAGTGTCAAATTATCAACTAAGCATGAAGCTAAGTTGAAAATATTGGTACCTAAGAGATATGGAAGTACAGTGGAACCAAATTTAAATAGTATTGTAAATTTGTCTTCCCATAAACTAACTGAGCTTGAATCATTTGTTCTTGCTCATGGGTTGGATTTTTGTATTCCACCTTCTATGCCTGAAAAGGAGAAAATTTTTTCTGAGTTTGAGGTCTTTTATGCTCAGTTGGCAAGACTTTCACGTATTTCTGCTGATGTGGTTAGTGATCTAAAAGCCCAATTAAATAAACTTTGCACACGTTTGCTAGTTCCTCTGTTTCAGTGGAATCAAAATGGAAAGCTGAATATCAATGAGTTATTAATTCTTTGAAGAATAATTTTGATCTTGTAATCTTCAGACCAGATAAAGGTGCTGGCATTATTTTAGATTGGGCAGATTATGTAGCCAAGATGTCTTTGATTTTGGAAGACACTTCCAAATTTATAAAGTTAGGATTTGCCAATATGTGTGATGCAACTGCCTCAAGTGAAATAAAATTTCAGAAATTACTCTTGGAAGTGGGTACAAAGTAGGTTCTTTTACAAGAAATTTCTAATGATCAATTCATCCCCTTTTGTATGGGCTTCCAAAAATCCAGAAGGATGGGGGTACCATTGAGACCAATTCTGTCAATTGTTGGATCAGCCCAACACAAGGTAGCCAAATGGCTCTCATCACTTTTGGAACCAGTGTTGCAGTACTTAAGTTGATTTTGTTTGAAGGATTCATTTTCCTTTGTTGGCTACATCTGAAATCTGTCTTCTTCAGATAAGTTCCTATGTTCCTTTGATGTCTGTTCTCCTTCAGTAATTCATGGTTTTAAAGGAATCAGTAGTTTTTGGTCTCCTCTTTTGTCCCATTTATTTAAAACTACCATAGCTGGGTAGAAATAATCAAATACTGACTGACAAGGTGATTAGCATGTATTACAAATTTTACAGCTGTAAAATTGTGTTTTTGGAGTTCCTTTCTTCTCTCAAGGATGGTCTGTCCTATTTACAAAATAGTTCTGTCATGTAAAAATTTAAACAGTGATGCTGAATACATAGTACAGATCAATTGGAGATTAAAGACTTATCAGTCAATACATTCCTGCTAATACAAGGGCAGTTAATTTCAGTCTTCTAGGACAACCCAGTCGGCATTACTCAATCGGTCAGCACCTATTGGACAACCCTGACCGTTCTCATAAATATAAGGAGGATTTTTTCATTATTTTACAGAGCGAGATGCACTCATTTAAAGATTCTTGAAGTGGTCTACATTATGATGCACAAATCAAGCCTGTTTAAACAAAAATAGCAATTTATTAGCCCATTACACTTGGAGGATGTAACTTTTTTCCTTTTTTATACTCATAACATTCCTCTTTTTATTTGTGAATTATTTTACTAATAAATTATTTTAGTCGGGTTCAAAAATTTTCCCTCATTTACTTTTTACGTTTCATAAATGTTGTCTTTTGTCTGGCCTGTTACACCAACACTATCTGTCTGAAGAAGTATTGGTTGCAAAAATTCTAAAGGAGAATGTCTAAGTACCTTTTCAAGTCATATTTGTTCTGTGGTATGAAATCATTCATATATTTTTAATTTCTTTGTGCCACACCAAACTCAAATTTTTAAACAACAATAATTTTTTCTCAACAATAACATCCATTTGAGAGGTAAATTACCATCAGTTTGAAGTTGAATTTCTGAATTCATGTTCCCAGAATGTTATCCATGGGTATATTTCTAGGCATATCTCTAAGTTCAAGTGCTGCAATTTCGAGCATTTTTTAGAGATGAAATCCGTATACGTGTTGTGGAGTGATTTCACAGTGGAGGCTTGTATTATGTACTAAGTTGGTCCTAAAATAGTTTTGACGTACAAAATGTTAGGAACTTGATATAATAGGTATACTGCAGAGTAATCTCGTTGTGGTCACTGATGCTTTAGTATTTGACTGTCGTCCAACATCGACTGACGATATTCAGTCACCCCGCTGTAGAAGTCAAGTGACTTACCTGCCAACATGGCTGCCTTCTGTTTCCTTGTAAAGCAAGCCAGCTAATTTTAGCTCATTTCATAGGAGAGTGCCTAATACACCAGTTAGGTTGGTCCATTTTGCTAGAATGGACCTGCCTAATACATTTGTAGGAGTGGTCTTTATTCACCCATATATTTCTCTATGAAATGACTCAAGTCAGTTATTAGCTTTTGCTACACTTACCTACTTGTGTGTTAGACCACTGGCAAGCTAACCAATATTCTACACCCGCCACTGGTCTATTGTGGGTTCTCCGAGCCCATGGGCTCGGCCTAAAAATATGCCCATTGAACCCATATAAACGGGTTCAAGGCCAGTTTACCTCCCCAAACGAGACTGCCCCTCGAAGGCAGAGAGTCCAACCAAACAGCTGGTCGACCGACATTGACTGAATGACCAACTCACTGAGCGATTCCTACTTATTATAGGTGGGAGAGTCTATTAACTATAGAATAGGTGTGTTCCACTATAACAATACTTCAGACATTAAATTTTTAAGAATCCTGTATCAATCCCTGTGCAGCATTGTCTGGATTACTGTATCAATTTTCAATTCAGTTTTTTTAAAATATCTGCCCAGTAACAGTTTCACCAGTAACAGAATTAATGCTAAAAATTTAGCATATATTTGAATTTTCTGATTCAAAGAAACAGATAAGCATATAAATTTATCTGATTGCTGCCTGTCTGATATTGATAAGTTGGTCCTGTCCTGATGTTTCAACTTTTGTATCTACCCTAAGAAATAGATATTTCTTTCTTCTGACCCTCTCACCTAATTTCCCCAGTCTTGCCTCATCCCTCCCCTTCTGTTGCCCTTCATGTTGTGTATATATAAATAAACACATGCCTACAAAAATCCAGAACTCTTATTCACCATCAGATGTTCTGACCAATACATATGGGTCTTCCATTGTGAAACACCTTATAAATAACTGCAATTATGCAGCTAATTAAGTGTGGACTCATTTTCCACCTTGAGTAGGTCCCACTCAAAATACCACCTTAAGATATTGGAGGCCATATATATTTTATCAATGAAGCCTTCACACTGTAAACAGAAGGATTTTGTCCTTAACCTCTAATTGATTTCCATCTAGGAGGTTCACTATTTGCCCATAATTGGTACTAATAAGTGATACCACCACAGGTCAAGACAGACCTGCAAACAGCAATTGAGAGGTGGTTACATGCTTAAAACCTAGCTCCCAATCAGAGGCCTTACTGCCGGATGTAGTTTATAGTCATACCCAGGACTAACATGAATTAAGAGTTAAAGCAAAAACAAATATTACTAAGAGCTACAATCACCCAATTCCTGAAGGGACAAAGGCTATAGAAGCTTTTCATTTTACAAGGCTCTTCATTACACTAGCACCACCTCATGCAATTTCTAACTATAAATTCCCTATTCTGATATTAGTGTTATTAATTACCCAAGTTCAAGGGGGGGGGATGAACCATTATTTTATAAATGTTACTTTAACAGTATATCCGTTTTGCTAGCTTTGAATTCTTAATTACTGTCACTAAATTAATTAACCACTGTGAGACAATAGTTTATTAGAGAATTGGTTTAGGTATTTGGTGACACTGTGAGCAATAACTGCAGTATTAAAAGAACAATCTATTCTTGTATAAAATCAGTGGTTCTCACCGGGGTCTACATGTAAAAGAACAATCTATTCTTGTATTTTAATAAAAAATAGTAATAAAATTATTATTATAATTACAGTAGAATATTTTATTTGTATTAAATTAGTTTTCATTTAAAAAATAAAGCTTAAATATTTCTTTGATAAGAGACTAAAATTTAATTAGTGTATAGAAAATTGTTCTTATGTCCAATAATCTAAGATTGGATAAATCCATGGGTAAAAAAAAAAAAAAAAAAAAAAAAACAAATTGGCCTTAAGGTGGGTGTCATTGTTTAAGTTTCTTCACAAGTTGTTCCTCTTGAGAAATTTCCTTCTGATAAATACATTATGGTAAAAAAAAAAAAAAAACATTAAGACAATCTTCAATTGTTCCTCTTGGAAATTTCTTGCCAAACAACCATCTTTCACTAGGAATGCACATGGAGAAATAAAGCAGTCTGAATAAATCATTTTTTTTTCCCCTCTCCATTCATTTATATATATATATATATATATATATAGAGATTCTCTTGTATCTTGTGGAATTATTTGTGCTTTCCTATCAACTTTGATTTTAGAGCAGCAGTTCTTAGGCAGGAGGAATTTCATGTTGTTGCCAGGAGTGGGGGGGATATAAGGTTTTCTGTGAATTTATAAAAAGCAACTACGCATTTATAAAAAAATCATTGGTTGGTTGTCTTGAAAAAATAAAGAAAAAAAAAAAAAAAAAAAACGCAGCATAAGCACAACCTGTGTAAGTATATTGTTACCTTTTGGGACCAGATCATTTACTATGCAAACTATATTTGCTTGCATTTATACATACAGGTTGACGTTTTTTTTCAACCCTTCCAAGTTCTGAGACATGATTTGAGATCCATTTTTGTTTTATTTTCCCTCATGAGAAGATATATATATATATATATATATATATATATATATATATATAAAAAAAAAAAAAAAAAAAAAAAAAAATCGCTGTTATCAAGATTTGTACTTAAGACTTCAATTTTCCTTTCTGATCCAGAAGGGAGAGCAGGGAACAGCTCCATTAAACCATTTCAGTTGAAACAGCATCCTGAAAATGGCCATCCAGAATTCAAAGACAAGGATCATGCAAGAAACAAGCAAGATTAGACAAGACTGAAACCTTCCGAAACCAAACAGCTGCAATTTTGAAAGCATCATGCAAAGTTGTCTATGAGATTGAAGAATAAGGGACATATGATTGGGGAAACATTGGTCAAACTGTTTGCTGACCTGCGCCATGCCAGTCTTGGGAGACTAGCTATCAGAAAATAAAGCAAGTTTCAATGTCAAATGACATTTGCTCTCATATTGTCTAACTGGATGAGAGTATGAAGTGGAGATTGATTTTTGCTTTGATTTCAAATATTAAAAAACATTTTGGAAATATTTGGTGGAACTGTTCACCTTTCTTTGCAATCCAAATGGATGAGTCAATGGATGAGTCAATGGATGTTGCAAATCTTTCTCAAGTGTTCGTCTTTGTGAAGTCTACCACTTTGTCCCCAGCCCCTCAACCTCCGGCATCTTCCTCTTTGGGTTGAGGTGTCCACTCAGTCCGAACCGAACTTAGGGCCGTACGCTCCAGAGTACCCATAGATTATTTTGACCGGTCAAGTCCTGCTTGCTGCCTACGCTGTGTTAGTTTTTAGATCCAGTAAGCGGGGTGTTGTCCATACGTTCACGGTCGACTGGGGGATGGGGACACGGCTGTGAGAGTCAGCGGTAGGAAGTTTAGAATGTGGCAAAATAAAACAAAAAATAATATCTGCAGAAGCCAGACAACAATGGGGGAAATATTGACGTCTTTTATATAAGAAGATAACATCAGAACAGAGGTTACAGGAGAATAAAACATTTAACATAAATGAGAAAAAAAAAGACAATGCATCCAGCAAATTCCCAACAGAGAGGGGGGTTTGTGTGTGATAAAACACATTGAATCGCCTGGGGTAATTTATGACTAGTAGTCCAGTCTCATACAGACTTCTCAGAATAGGGGTCAGTCTTCATTCTCTAATTCTCCTGCAAGTCTCTCGTGGCTCTCAACGACTTCTCCCGGCTGCAAATTAAAACCTGAAAACCCATAAAAAAATTTGATTGTTTTACAAAATCAGTACAATGTTCCAAAAAAAAAAAAAAAAAAAAATCTCTCTCGTCTGATAATTTTTCCGTCTTTAAAATATGAAAAAATAATTTTCTTCAGCGGTCTCGCTGGTTTATATACAATATAATCTTTTGGATTTGAATATATATTTGTATACCTGCCACAAATGCAAATATTTTAAAACTTCTTTCGACATGTTCAACAGATTCTCCAATTATTTAGTCATGTTTTTTAATTTCACCAAAATTAGAATTTAAAAGGATATCTAAACAAAATCAAAGATTTTAAGATATTTTAATGTCTTTAAAACCAAAAATAAACAATTTAGAAAGTCTATTTCATTTTTTTAACTTATAAATTTGGTTTGGTTTATTTTTTTTCATTGCATTTTCTAATGACCTAAATTTAATTTAATGCCTCAACATTTGAGATAGTTTTCGTATGAATAGAATATATATTCTTTGGTTTATTTTATTTTACAATATATAAACAACATTTGGAATATTTAATAAAAACAATATTTTTAGGATAGATTTGTATGAAAAAATATGTATTCTTTGGTTTATTTTGCCAACAGCTCAAAACACATCTCAAAGAGTTATTTAATGTCCGACAACTTTTTTCATTTTTTTTGAAAAATATTTTGTTTTGTTTCAAAATTTGTTTCTTTAACAATATTTTTCCTCAAACATTTTAATGCTGAGAATAATTTTTTCAAAAATAGGTTCATGGTAATAGTTAACTATTCTTTGTCTGAGAATAATTTTGTAGATCTGGTCAGGTTGGACCTGGGAACACCAGCAATTAAAGGTGGTTTGAGCATCAAAACCTCCTGATCAAATTTTTTTTTTCTGGATTAGTTTATCAAACAAGGACAAGGATGCAGATTTAAAGGTAAACAGATTTTTTTTTTTCTTAGTAAATTTTCCTGTAAAGCAAATTTCTTTAAATCAAATTCATGATGTTCCTGAATTAAGATTTTAAAAACAAATGACAAATTTTGATTTGAAAAAGATTTTTCAGGGGTTTGCTGGACAATAAATAATTTAGTAGAATTTATTTAAAGTAGTTATAAATAAATCACATTCTAAACAATTAAAAGTTTTTTTTTTTTTTTTTTTCATGATGTTTTTGAGGTTACTTATGTCTGTCCTAATATGGTAGTCTGGTTTACCTACCCCCCATTCTCTCACCTCCCAGTTTTTTAAACCAGGAGTAGAGGTTTTTCACTAATTTGGATTGAATTTTGAAAGTTCTTTTCATCTTGTCTTGATCTCCTAGTAGCCCATTGTATTTTAGGAACCTCTCAACCATGGGTAAAACCCTGGTGCCTTCCCAAGACCCATGCAACAATTTCATAACTTGTTTGCTCAGTATTATTCATATGATAAAATCATTTTGATCAGAAAAAGGGTTTAACATTGTTGTCTGTTTCAAAAACTGCCCAAGAGAGAAGAGGGACAACTCCTGGCCAAGGCTCCATACATATAACCAACTATTATTGTCAAATGAGTTGATTATTTACATTCCTCAAGTTTGTTTTCCACATCTTCATTCCATAATTCTGAATTTTTTTTTAATGGTCATGTTTATGCCTTCTTCAGTTGATTGGACACATGGCATTTGGATAAGGACATGTTTGTTAGATCAATTCATTTGCAAAATTTTGTGAGTTTCCATTTCCAGGTGACAGCAGTGGTGAACCAAAATGGATTTGAGTTAAATCCAAAATAGGAAGATATCCAGAAGATCATTTTTCTTTTAGAGTCAATCCTATGGACAAATTAAAGGGTTTGTTTAAAAGGTTTTCATTCTTCAGGCGGTGCATACAATAGAAAAATCTGAATATGACAATGAAGATGGAGTATCTTATCTAAAGCCAATCAGGCAATAATTTTTAATGCATTGATCTCAGAGATATAGATATCCAACTATAAAGATTTAAGAGCCGGAGTGTATATACACGATTTGGAAACTTGTGTGAATATGGCAATGAAGATGAGGATAGTTAGAATTGATTTAATGTATTTAATAAGGCTAATCAGAATATCTCATCTCAGAGATATTAACAGACAAGGTATTTTGAGTTAGTGGTTTTAAAAATGAGTGAAAAGTTTTTTTTTATTTTTTTTGTATGAATCAAAAATTTTTCATGTAAAAGTGTTGTATAAAGTTTTGATATATTTTTTTTTTTCAAAGATTTTTTTTTTTACAGTTGAAATTACAAATTTTTTTTTTTTTAATAATTTTTTTTATTGTCAAAAATTTTTTTTTTGACGGTATTGGTTTTTCTATTCCTCCAATCTGTTTTGTTTAGTTTTCCATCAGTGGAGGATTGTTTCAATAAATTCTGGTCCTAAAGAAGGTTCAACATACAAATCGTTGAACTTGAAATAATAGTCAATGACACAGCAATCTAGTTGTGATAAAAATACTTTAAGGATCACACAGTGATAGGTCCACTGACTATGTACCCTGATGCTAGGATTATTATCTGTGGGAGATTTATTTATTAATGCAATAGAATAGTATGATCTAGTTTAACAGTAAGATTTTCTAAAAAAAAAAAAAAAAAAAAAAAAAAAAAACAGTTTAAAAATAATCACATTGGGATGTAAATTTAGCATTTTTTCCTCTATTTGCAATGACAAATGTTGAGGGGGGATGTCAAAACCAAGACAAAAATAGTAATATTTGTAATCAGCTTTAAATTTGATACAAAATGAAATCCAAAGGAACATTTTTGCATCATGAAAATGTAGCCATGATAAAAGTTTTGGAGATTGACAACTTTTCAAACTCCAAAGATGATGTTAACAAAAAGTAACCACATTTCTGTTAATCAATAAGTAACTTATATTTGTTTAAGGATGTTTAATTCTTAGTATTCTTTATTTTATGATGTTTGTTTGATCTTTTAATATCTTTTCTTATTAAAAATATTCACAATCGTTGTCTGGTTAGTGGCCATTTTATTATTCAAATTGCAAAAATTTTTTTCATTACATAATTAAATTTAAATGATATAGGTCACATGAACATAGGTTATTTCTTTTATGGACCTCGGAATAAATGATTTTGAATATTTATAAAGTTTTCATTCAGTTTTTCAATGATTGATTTTATTGTTTTGGACTTTGGGGTTTTCAAAGATTTTCTTTTTTCTGCTTATAGATTATTTTTTGTTATTGGTCCCCAGCAAGATTGTTTTGTTTGAATTTTGTTTTATGTAATATACTAAACTTTTATATATATATAGGCTTTTTAAATGGTTTTATTAAAATTACAGGTGCACTTTTTATTCATTTTTTTATTTTGGATATCATTATGGTTTTAACATTTGAAGAACATATTTTCAAGGATGTTGGAAATGAAGATTTTTGCAACAGTTTCCTGGAACAAATGAATTTTCAGATATTTTTTTTTTTCCCCCTTTTGCAGATGTTACAGTTTATAACCTTGTTGATAAATTTTTCTGAAAGTTTGGGTAGACAAACCCAAACATTGTGAAACTTCAGCAATGCTATTGAAAGAGAAACTATTAGATATTTCTTGACACTGATTACAAATGTCCAAGAAATTTATGAGGGATTACAAATGTTAGCTCTGCAGCAGCAAGATATTGATCTTAGAACTGCTCTTAAAACAGTCAGACAAAAATTGAAAATCTTCCCATACAAATTTTTATTTGTATTCAGAAACACAAAATAAGGATCCACAGCTGTCTTTTTTAAGATGTCATCCTTTCAATTTTTTTACAATTTTCATTCATAGTTCTCCATCTTATTCTACATTGAAACATGTCTTAAGAAAAAAATATAAGTGGCTTTCTTTCATGCCATTTATTTATTTGATTTGTGTACATTTTGTGTGTCTTGGTTTTTACATATATATTTTTTTTTTATATATATATATATATATGGAGTGAAATAATCTTTTCAAGACAAGGGCTCTCTAGAGTTATTGGCAACCAGTCTAGGAGGAGGAGGACTATCAAAAATTGGAAACCTCAGCTGTACCAAGATGGTTAGACACAGGATGTAGATATTATATCTGTAAACCAAGAAAATTATGGATTTAATTTTGTATTGGCCATATAGAGCCAATCTATTCATGAAAAGGGAGATGATGAAGAAGGAATGGGCAGATTCACCAGCTTGATAATGCAAGCCTTGAGATTAGCTGTATGGTCTTTATACCAACCAATCAGACTGTTTCTCACATTTCTGGTACATCTATTTTTCAAGGTGGTTTGGTGTGATAGTTTGCTGTGTTCTGTAATTTTACATTGATTTTTTTTTATGTTCTAAGTCAGGGCTTGTGAAAAGGGCTCCATCTTGGCAATGAAACTTCAACTGAGTTTCCATCTCCAAAAGGGACCAGCTTGGATAATCCTAGTGGAGGGTGATTATCCAGAAAATGACTTAATACCAAGGGGTCCATTGGGAATAAGGAAGGGGTCAGTCATGGAACAAAGCTAAAGTTCAAAGACCCCCTAAAAATTAGAATTATGACAATTACTTAGGTTGGTAAAAATCATTTTATATGAAATGTAATTGGAGACATTTGCATCTGCATTGCAGGCTTATTAATTTAAAAATGGATTAAAATAGACCTGTAATTATAGATTGAAGGAAATCATCATTTTTTGAAAGCACCATTAAAACATTTAAACAGTTTGGATGGATGGATGTTGGATTTAACGGCATGTCAACTCCTATTTGGGTCAATTTATGAAAGCCTTATTAATTTATGAATTTAAGTTGGTTATTTTGTATAAAAAGATGAAAGGTTGTTGGGTTTCATAATTTTCTGTATTTTTGGGATTGCTTTTTGTGACCGTTTCTGATTGTGTATTTTACTGTTTACATTCATAGATGCATATATATGTCTATAAGCATATATATATATATACACTATTTATATTTTATTGAGGATTTTTATTTCCTTGAGAAAACTGTATATTTTTTCTGTGTCTGTATTTTTGAATATTTCTTTTAAATCTTTTCCATTGAGATATTTCTGTCTTATTCTAGTTATGATTTTGCATTCTGATAGAATATGTCTTAATGTGATTAGGCTTCCACATTTACATTTTGGTGGATTTGTCTTTTTTAATATGTGAGAATGAGTTAAATATGTGTGTCCTATATGTGTTCTGGTTATGACAACTTGTTTTTTCCAAGTATTTCCAAGATCATTTCCCCATTTTCCTATTTTAGGTTTAATTTGAAATAATTTATTTCGGTTTGGTTTTTCCATAGATTTTGCCATTTGTTTCTTATGTATTTATATATTTTAGATTTTAAGTCTGTATATGGAATTTGAAGATTTTCGTCAATTGTCATTTTTAAAGATGATTTAGCAGCATTATCTGCCTTATCTCCTCCTTGGATGCCAACATGGCTAGGAATCCAGCAGAAGATGATATTTTTGCTTTTTTCCATTGAATGTAGTTTATATAGAAGACTTTGTATTAATGGATTTTCCAGTCTTTTCCCTTTTAGGGAGGTTAATACCGATAATGAATCTGAGAAAATAATATAGTTTTCTCCTTTGTTTTTTTGATATGAAATTTAGTGCTAGTTTTATTGCGTAGGCTTCTGCACTGAAAATTGATGCTTCATTTGGCAAGCGTTTTTTTGATAATTGTTTTTTTTTGTTATTGCTGCGCTGCCTGTTTTTTCTTCGTCTTTTGATCCATCTGTGTAAATACTTTCATAGTTTTGATATTTTTCTTTTATTTTTGAGAATTTTTCAATGTATGTTGTGGGGTGTGTTTTTGATTTTGATAATTTGTTTAAACTTAATATTATGTTTGGATTTTTGATTATCCATGGTGGTATGTTTGATTGGTTGGTTTTAAGTATTTGATTAGACGGTAAATTATTTTCTTGGATGATTCCTTCCATCCGGAGTCCCAATGTTTTGATTTTATTTGTGTTAAGATTAAATTTCTCTTTGTGATTTGGTGTAAGTACACAATCGTGTGTGTGGGGTTAGAAGGACAGGAAGAGAGTTTTAGATAGTATTGAGTAGCTAGTTTCTCCATTCTTAGTTGTAATGGGGGTTCGTTTGCCTCTACATGTAGACTCTCTATAGGTGAGGTGGGATAGGCTCCTAGAGCTATCCGAAGGCCTTCATGATGTATTGTGTTTATTGTTTTTAGATAAGACTTTCTAGTTGATTGGTAGACCATGCTGCCATAGTCCAGTTTGGAGCGGATCAACGTTCTATAAAGCTTAAGAAGGGTTTTTTGCTAGCTCCCCATTCTGTATGGGCTACTGTTCGCAGTAGTTGGAGAGCTTTAAAACATTTTGTTTTTAGGTAATTGATATGTGGTCTGAAGGTCAGTTTGCTGTCAAAGATCATTCCTAGAAATTTATATTGCTGAACTACTGGTATTTCTTCATTTCCTAGTTTTAGAGTTGGGTTATTGTGTAATTTTTCATTTGGCAGAAGTGTACAGATTTTGTCTTTGTTTTGATATTTTAAAACCGTTTTCGAGTGTCCATTTGTTTATTTGATGTAAACATTGTTGAAGTTGTCTTTCTGCTGTGTTGAGGTTTCTTGATCTGTAATATATTGGAAAATCATCAACATAAAGGCTACAGTGTATTCCTGATTTGATGTTTTTTATTATGTCATTTTTATTTTGAAAAGTGTAGGGGAGAGTACACTTCCCTGTGGTACTCCCTCTTCTTGCTTTTGATAATCAGAACGTGTAGTATCTATTTGTACTTGGAAGAGTCTATCTGTTAAAAATCCTTTTACAAAGTTTGGTAGTCGACCTCTTAATCCTAGTTTATGCAGATCTTTCATTATACCATGTTTCCAGGTTTGATCAAATGCTTTTTCTATATCAAAAAATATGGCTATTAGATGTTGTTTGTTTAAATTGGCCTCTCTTATGGCTGTTTCTAGTCTTATTATGTGATCTATTGTACTTCTTCCTTTATTATATCCACATTGATATTCTGATATGTGTTTTCCTTCTTCTAGAAACCAACTCAATCTGGCGTTGACCATTCGCTCCATTGTCTTACATAGACAGCTTGTTAATGCTATTGGTCGGTAACTTTGTGGATTGTTTCCTTCTTTGAGTATGGGAATAATTACAGATTCTCTCCATATTTTGGGAAATTTCCCAGTAGTCCAAATATTGTTAAAAATATTCAAAAGGTATTTCAGCGATTCTTGTGGTAGTTGTTTAATAAATTCATAGTGGATTTGGTCTGGGCCTACTGCTGTATTATGGGATTTTTTTATGGCTTCTATTAGTTCCGCTTCAGTGAATAGGTTGTTGTAGGCTTCTGTATTTTTAGATGAAAAATTTAATTGGTTATTTATATCTTTTTGTTTACACTTTTTGTAGGTTTTGATTTTTGCTCATTTTAGAGTTTTCTGCAAATGTCTCTGCTAGTAGGTTTGCTATCTCTCTTTTGCTAGTTGCTTTAGTGTTGTCCTTTTTAAGATGTATTATTGGGTGTATTTGATTTTTCCAGCTATTTTCCTCATCATTTCCCATATTGTCTTGGTTTTAGAATGTGTATTTAGGCTGTTTACATATTTTTTCCAACATTCCCTTTTGGCTTCTTTTTACAGTTTTCCGTGCTACTGCTTTGAGTTTCTTCATTTCAATCAAATTTTGGGTTGTGGGTTCCTTTTTGAATTTTTGCAATGCTGCTTCCCGGTTTCTGACTGCTTTTTTTGGCAGTTTTTGTCAAACCAGGGTTTAGTTTTTTATAATTATTTTGCTTTTTTGGTATATTTTCTGAGGCAATGGTTATTAATGTTTTGGTAAAAAGTATTCTATCGAGTTGTCTGTGTCCTTTGACTGTATCAGTACTTGTTTACATTTGTTTTTGAAACCCTCCCAGTTGGCTCTTTTCAGTTTCCATCTGACGGGGCCTATCTTTTCTTCCTTGACAGGCTTTTGATTCTCTAGTATGATCGGGTAATGATCACTGCCACATGTGTCACTATGTGTTTTCCATGTATAATCCATACAAATTTCTGGATCGCTTATACTTAAGTCTATTGATGATTCTGTTCCATTGGAGGGATTAAGGTAGGTTGAGGATTTATGATTTAATAGACATAAGTTATGGGTGTTAATTATTTCTTCTAATATTTTACCTTTAGTATCTAGCTTTTTGCTATTCCATATAGGATTATGACTGTTAAAGTCTCCTAGTAAGATTCTGGGTTTGGGAAGTTGCTCCATCAAGTTGTTTATTTCTGTTGTGTTTATTGGTTCCTGTGGGGGTATATAAATGGAAAGAATTGTGATGGTTTTATCTAGTGTCACTTGTGTTGCTATTGCTTGTAATTTAGTTTTAATGTGTACTTTACTTTGCGGTATGTCATTTCTGATCAATATTGACACTCCTCCATTAGCTCTATGTCCTGTATTGTGGTTATAGTGGTATTGTTTATAATTTTAATTTTTAAGTTGGTATTTTCTTGTAAAAAAGTTTCCTGTAAGCAGATGACGGCTGGATACAGTAGTGACATAAGTATGAGTAGGTCATTGTAATTTGATTTTATTCCACGACAGTTCCATTGCAGGATCTTATGTGCCATGATTATATTTTCATTTTTTGGGAGTAAAGTTACCTACTAGGTTGGTATCATTTGTCCTCTCCAATTTTTTTTTTTTCCATCTCTTGAGTTTTTAGAAGCTTTGTCTTCAACTGCTTGTGGTGTCCTTCGATCAGATTTTTGATTTTGTTTTGAATTTTGTTTATTATCTTTCTCTTCTATTTCTATATATTCCATAGGTTCAAATTTATTTTCATTTGATATACTGATTCTCGATTTTGAGTTAGATCTTGATCGAGTGCTTTCTTGCTCTGTTGTCACTTTTTTTTTCTTTTTGTTTATTTTTCATTTTCTTAGTTTGGGTTTGGAAAGAAAGGGTTCGCTGGAGTTTTGTTCTGTGTTTTTTCTTTCCAAAGTTTTTTGCCTCCTTCTGGGTTTATTCCATTTGATCTGGGTTGTTGAGTTTTATTTTGATCCGATTTAAGTTCGGTTAAAAAGGTTTTTAATTCTTCAAGGAAAGCTTTTTAATTCCTTACATAGATTTGTTATTTCAATTGAACCTTTTATTTTATCTTCATTGTTTATTTTATTTGCTTTTTGTGCCATGGAAGCATATGTGTTTTCTTTTATATTATTTATAACTTCCTTTCGTGCTTCTATGTAAGATATATTTTTTTTGTATTTTATTCTAATTATTTCTTTCTCCTGTTTATATATATTGCATTGTTTTGAGAGGGCAGAGTGGTTTCCCCAAACAGTTTGAGCATAGGCTCTCATTTGGGCAGTTCTCTTCTTTGTGTTCTGGTTCCTTCTCACTACATTTCCCACATATTTTTTTTTTTTATTTCTACAGGAATCTCTGTGATGCCCAAATTTGTGGCATTTATAGCATTGTAGAGGGTTTGGTACATATTGTTCTACTTTTATACTTTCATATCCAATTTTTATTGAAGTTGGAATTTGGGGGAGTTGAAAAGTTATAATGTAGGTATTAGTTTGTATCTCTGCTTCATCTTTTTTAATTGTTATTCTTTTAACATTTGTAACTCCTTGAGTTTGGAGTTCCATTTTTATCTCTTCTAGAGTGCACAAGGAGAGCTCCTTACTTTTTACTGAGACATGGGTGAAATTGTTTTGAGAAAAATGCACACTGTTCTTTAGCTAATTTTCTTGGCATTATTAGTAATTTCTTTTACAAAAATGTATTCTTGGTAATTTTTTTTTTTTTTTTTTTAAATGTAATACTGGTAACTTTAATCACAAAAATGTATTTCTACCCTTTCATAATGTTTTGACCCCTGATTGGGGTGAAACTATTTGCCCATAGCTGAACCCTAATCAGTGCTACCACCATTCGTCAGGGTGGACCTAGGAACAACAATTAAAAGGTGGTTCCACGTTCCTCAAAATCTCCCAATGAGAGGCCTTGCTGCTGGATGTAGTTCATCATACCCAGGAGAACAATTTGGAATTGGGATTCCTTGATTGAAGAATGCATGGATGAAGCACCTGCGATGCTGGGTTCAAGATCAACATTAGTTACCCTCATCCAGCAAAAGAATCCATTAGCCCAATCTACTGGGTGCTTCAGAGAAGCACTGGCATCAAAAACTCTCCCAAGATCTCTTAGTGATGACTTGTTGATTGTGATTAAAGTGATCAATTTCATCAAAGGTTCCACTCTTAACACAAGGCTGTTTTGGCAATTCCGTAAAGATTTGGAAGTAGGACATGATGCCTCGATTTTTCATACACAAGTCCAATGGCTGTCCAAAGGCAATATGATAATATCCATAGATATCTCTTTCCCGTCAGTCATGAACGACCTATTAACAGAATATCTTTCTGTCACCAATGCACTCATTTGGACTAGTTTCAGGATTTTCTTTGTGATGCCACTTGGAATGCTATTTTTAATCATCCTCTTAAATGTGCCACCGACTTATCTTTGGTGAAAGCAGGCATCAAAGCTTTTGTTCCGACATGGAAATAGCATGTGAAACCATCATCCGAGTTCTCTGCCTGTTCAGCTGCTATAGCCAACAGCAATCATTTATTCAGGCAATACTAAAATGGTAGGAATGAGTGTAACATACGCCTTTTTGTCATTGCTTCATTGAGCACATGCTCAATATGAACAAAGTCAGTTCTTACTGATAGAATGAGGTCCCATATAGCCTCTAAAGTTTGGTTCGACAGATTACTGATGGTTCTGCAAGGGTGTGCAGAATAACAAATCCTATCCCTCATTCAATCAATTTGAAGTACGACATTTACTGCAGATAAAGCTTTTCTCAAATTCTATTCCAGCACAATCCTTGAGAGCTGGAGTATCGCTACCAGATTCCGCCACAAAGAACAGAGGATCTACTGAGTGATATGCACATCACTCCATCCATGGTTTCTGCTATCACTTTTAAACTAGATCTCCACAAGGCATGCAGATTTGATGGTATCCTGCAGTTGTCTTAAAGAAATGTGCTCCTGAACTGGCTCCTGTTTTTACCAAACTTTGTAACAAATATTTTGGTGTTTTTTGCTTTCCAGCTTGTTGGAATCCTCTTCTGTAGTTTGTTTTTAAGAACTCTGGAGAAACATCTGTTGCCTCAAATTATTTCCCTATTAGTCTCTTACTTCATTTTGACAAATAATCAAGGCTCTAACCAACACTGAATTGGTTTAGCATCTTACTTCCTAGGCAAATATGGCTTTTGTTTCACCATGTCTACCACTGACATGTGCATTACAGAATTTGTCTATCAAACTTTCGATAAAAATAGTGAAACTCAGACTGTGGTTCACGGGATATCAAAAGGTGTTCAACAGGTTTTGAAATGCTGGCCTTCTCCACAAGCTCAAGGGCTACAATGTCATAAGACAAATATTTAGCTTAATTCAATTGTTCCTAACAAATCATATAATGAAGGTTGTTAGGAACAGGCACACTTTCAAATCATTTCATATGAATACAGAAGTCCTTGAGGGCTCTATCCTTGGACCTACACTGTTTCTGATCTTCAAAAAAATGTCCCTGATGTCATCAGTTTCCAATTAGCTATTTATACAAATACCAACTAGTTATTCCTGACTTAGTAGCAAGTGTGGAAAATCCAACAAAGTAAACCTGGTAAGTGCTCTCAAAAAAGAAAAAAAAAAAACCCTCTAATCAGTGGTTAAGAGAAAAGGAAAAATGATTTGTACATTTTAATGCCACCAAAGCTACTTTCATTTAATCACAACTGATAACTGTGTGCCATCAACATGGCTAATGCTAAACTCCAGGAAAGCAACATTATGCCTTCTTTGGTTCATGTTTTCCCAACATAACATGGAGCAACTACATTGAATCAATTGCTAGGAAAGCTGGTTCAGTATTGAAAAATCTGAAACCATCTTAAACATTTATGAGTCTACCATTTGTCTGTACACTGAATACTGCTGCCATATGGAGTCTGGTACACCTGTTTAGATTCTTGACAAAATTTAAGTTTATAATGTGATCTACCTGGACCTAGCATCTCAACTTCAGTCACATTCTCTGTGACTGGATTTACTTGTCTTTTCTACAAACATTTTCATAGAAACTGCTCTAAGGAGCTCCTCCCAGTGCCTCAAGTATATGAATTTAAACCTGCTACTAGATTGGCAACTATGATATGATCGCAGGTGCCACTATTGGCCATGAGAGGTTTGTTGACGTGTAGTTGAATTCCTAAAATAGTTGTCCTCTCCCAGGACCCTTCAGTTGTATGAGAAGGGCTTGCAATATGTTCAGCATCCGTTTTGGTCCCAGTCTGAAGATTGAGTTGGGGTGGTTGTTCAGGGTAGGTTATGGTTGCAATTGGTCAGTGTCTGCAAAGGAATATTTCTATGAAAAGTGTAACAAGTATGGTCATCTCACCACTTCCAATCCCAGTAAATTACTCCTCTGACAGATGAATGTAGTGAACATCCCTTCATCTGCTACAAGTGTGGATGTGAGGAAGGAACAAAAAGAATGGCAGCTCATAAAGCCAGAGGGAAAGACTGGACAGTGAGATTCCAATCACCTGAAGCTCCTTGGATAAGGATAGTAACAGACCCAGCTTCACAAGTGTGGGCTTGATTAGCTGTGTCAAAGCCAAAGGATTTTTAAGAATTAAGGTGACAGGACCTAGGATATGTTCACTGGAACTTTAATTGACAAAAAAAAAAAAAAAAGCTTGATTGAAAGGGGGGGGCAGTTCTACAACCATAGGAAAGATATCTGCAATGTATATTCAGAATGTGCAGAACTGGCATAGAGTAAAAGTATAAGAGATCCAACATACCTATTGAACATAAATATACAAGATTGACATTAAGACCTTCATTTTCTGAAAGTGCAGAGGATTCAAACAACTGACAGATAGAGGGCATGATTGAGGAAGTAAATGCTTTAAAAGATATCACCCTTCCCACCACTGTCCAATTAATGACAAAAAGCTGTCAAATACTGAAATAAAGAGAGCTCCATCACAGAATTCATTTCAAGAACAAAAAAAAAAATAGATTCTAAATAGATGTTCTTGTCTTTCCAAATGGTTCTTAGTTTTGTGACAATCACGTGTCAAACTTGTGTACATTGGCGTTATCAGTCTTTATGCACACACACCTGCAAATCTTGAATATTAAAAGCAGAATTACAGCAAAGAATTCACATCAGAAATGAGAGGCTTCAGAGCCATCCTTGTCATCTTCTATACAAACTGCATCACAAATGATTCAGTGTGAGACACCATCAGAAGAGGTGGGATAAAATAGGCCCATTGGAAAATCTATCCACTGAAGAAGTTGAAATGGTATGGATACACAAGACCAAACAATCTTTCCACCAACAACCTATGAGGCACCACCTAAGAGACAGTCAGAGAGGAAACAAATGGGCTGATATAATCACTGAGTGAACTACATCATTCACAAAGACTCACACATTGGCAGAAAAGTCATGGAACAGATGATTAAGACACATCAGAGGTCTCTCCCTCAATGGCATAAAGACTGAAATGAGACAAGCAACCAGGTTAAATCCAGAGCAACCCTGACAAGGTATAGATCACTAATTAGCAAACATGAATGTCAGAGGCCTCATAATAGAATTCCTCACATTTGAACTACTTAATAGTTATTAGCCACACCATAATAAACCATGACAAAATATTTGACAAACTTATAAAAATCAAGACCAAAGTATTTTTTTTAATTATTCAAGATCTCTTTACTCCTAACACATTTGAGTGCTGGCTATGAAAATTTTAATGCCTTATTTTCTGGTAAAATAACTTATGGTAATTTACCCACGTACGCATGGACTCTCCCAAGTATAAATAGGAGCAGGTACTGCCTTTTGGAGAGGGAAGTTTCCAGCAGTCAGCTCTGACAGTGGGATCAAACATTCTTGTTGTAACATTCATTTTTATATGTTTGTACTACAGTTTCTGTTAATGTATTTGTTTAATTCAATTACTCTTTGTGTCTTTATTTCTGGCCCTAACAAGGCCACAACAATAACAAGTATTTTTTTTATTTTTCATTATTTAAATTTTTTTTTTAACACTCCTAACACATTTGAGGCTATGGAAATTTTAAACTTATTTTCTGGTAAAATAAGGATGTGGAAATTGGAAATAATTTGGAGAGGGGGATAAAATGAAATAAATTCTCAATCAAATCCAACAAGCAATGAACTTTTATTTTGTGACATAACTGTTTAAAAGGAAATGTGGAAGTTTTAGGCAGGCAGTATCAAGTCATTCCATACAATACAGGTTTCTTCTCAGTGTTAACATTGGTGAGCACATCATGTTATCTGAAAGCATCGTTGGTGAATTCTGTGAAAGAAAGAAGCTTGCCCCTAATGCTTAGATCTTCAGCATAAGTGATATCATCAAGGCCAAGCAGAATAAACTCAGGGAATTCATTATCTGGATGCTAAACAACTCACCAATGACTAAGTTGGCACTGACTTCCAGCAGAGTAAAGACTATACTGAAAAAGATTCAGCACCAAGCAGTAATTGTACAGATCAGGATCAAGGTGAGAGATTTTAGACAGGAAATGAGGATAAGAACCAAGATCCAAAGAAAATTAAAACATCTTAAAAGATCCAACAATTTCTTCTCTGCAGATTGAATATCCAGATTGTGCAGAAGTACATCAGATAGTCACTGGTAAACTCTTACATTGACAGAACTTCATGTATATCTTCATCTTTTATCAGCTGCCAGAGTTTGGAAAAGGAATCACAAAAACATCAGCCATGTCAACAGATGGACCTTTTAAGGCCAGTTTTTGCTGTGACAATATCAAAGAGCCAGTTTGAAGAAATTGCTCCGTGCATTCACTTGGATAACTTAGAGAGACTTGGCAAGAGAGGGAATGTGATAAGTTTAATCTATTCTGTACGGTATGAGATTTGTTCATTTCACAGTGGTGGGGGGACTTCAGTGCTTTTGTACATCGATGAAAAGCAGCTTATTTCCTTTAGAGGGAGATACTCATTCAGACAATATCTACCTTCAAAGCCAGATAAATATGGCACGAAGGTTTTTCAACTGGATTGTAGCACTGCACATAGCTGTGATAAAATACTATATACAGGCAAGAAGCTGATGTAAAAACTATAGTTGGACTGTATTGTAGCCTCTTTGCTACTCTGTTCATGTGATTAAGAGTCGACTATATATCTTCATAATCTTGAACTTTTCTTCATTGTATTGCGTCACACCCTTTAATTTACTATAGTAAGTATTTTAGATTTATAATAAACCTAATTTCTTTTCAGTTGTTTCAGTGTTTTGAACTTGGTTTGAATACTTTTCAGGAAAATTTTTATACTTTGTAGCAACTTTGAATTTATTTTCTTTAAATACAACGTAACCAAAAAAGTTTGGTCCCTTTTTTTGATTAGTCATTGAATGAAGTTAAATATATACAAAATGTGTGTAGCAATTGTTTTCAAATTCGAACAGCCGGAAGTAGAAACAACACGCACACCGTGCCCGGCCATCAGTTACAAGCCGGACAGCTGTGAGAAGGATGGAAGTGTCTACAGATCTCGTTCGGGGCCATTTGCTTTATGACTTCAAAGTGGGCTTATCAGCAGCTGCTTCAAGTTGCCACATATGTCAAGCATTTAGGGATAGTGGCGTGGACGAACGTTCTGCAAGGCGTTGGTTTTGAAAATTCAATTGTCTCTCCATGATGAGCCTCGCAGTGGACAACTGCAGGTCTTGAATGACGAAGTTCTGAAGGCAGCCATTAAAGAGGACTGTAGTCTCATGTGTGGTGTACTTGCAAGTCAGTTCAACGTTTCTGATGAAACAGACATCACCTGCACCGCCTAGGTAAGATGTACAAACTGAGCAAGTGGGTTCCACAAACGCTGTCGGAGGTCCAAAAGAGACAACGAGTGGCAGCCTGCATATTGCTGCTTTCTCGCCATCGTACTGCATCCTTATTCAATCAAGTGCTTACCAGTGATGAAAAGTGGATTCTGTACAAAACTCCCAAGCATTCCAGACATTGGTTGTCTCCCCAGGATGCTGTCCCTCACACCACAAGACCACCTATGCACCCACGCAAAATTATGCTTTGTGTCTGGTGGACAGGTTGTCAAGTGGTTCATTATGAACTGCTACCAATGGGCCAAACGGTCACTGGAGACATATACTCACAGCAATTGAAATGTGTGCAACAGGCATTGCATCAGAAGGAGCCAGCACTGGTGAATCGCAAAGGTGTGTTTTTTTTCCCCCCCATGGCAACACCAGGCCGCATGTCGCGAGTGGTCAGGGATACCATACAGCAACTTGGGTGGGAGACTTTCCGCTATCCACCTTATTCACCTGACCTTGCGCCATCCGATTACCACCTCTTCCACTCCCTGGATAATCATCTTTGTGGGAAATCCTTCACCAATGAAACAGACTTGGGCAAAGCCCTCACGGACTTCTTTGCGTCAAAACCCTCCAAGTTCTACCGCAAGGACATTGAACAGCTGGAGACACGTTGGCAGAAGGTGCTGGATGCCAATGGCGATTATTTCAAAGACTAAATATAAGTCACACATACTGTGAAGTTTTTTTTTTTTTTTTTTTTCCTTTAAAAACGGACAGAACATTTGTTACCTTGTATTAAGTAGGTATGAAGGCTCAGTTAATGTTTATACACCCTTATATAACCCGGTGACTTCTCACCAAATCTTAGGAGGGAGGAGGAGGAAACAACTGTTGTTCAGGATAAGTCAACACAGGTTCTGTATTAAGTTGCTAGATGGGCTTTCCTATCCATTTTTTACTTCCAGCTATCCAAATTTTTACTACAGCAGCATCCTGACCTTATTTACTTCCAGCTACCTCAGACCCTTACTTCTGGTATTCCTAGCCTTTATTATTTCTGGCTATCTCAGATCCTTACTTTCGGCAATCCTGACCTAAACTACCCAGACACTGAGGCAACATTGGCTAATATTTTTTTGCTGCTTCATCATGGACTTCAACAGACTAGCCACACAACACCAGCACCCACTATTTCAGGCATTCCTATGCCTTGCTACTTCTGGCTACCATGGACCCATTATCTTCCTGGCCTTTATAACTTTCGGAGCTTACTTCAACCCAACTCATCTGGTTGATCAGTGTCAAATGGACCTGTTAACAGCCCTGATCTTCCAACTATACTAGGTCCTTGCTTCCAACTCTTCCGTCAACCTAACTCACCTGGTTTAGGAAATTGCTGCATGCATATCAACCAGATTAAAACAAACTCTTTCATACACTTCAGTTAAAATGCTATGGAAGATTCACCATTTGACTTTACCAGAAACAACACAGCACCAGACATTTAAATTGAACTTTTCTTTGGCTATATTGTTCAAACTTCAAATAACCAACTCCATACACTTCGGCTAAAATACCATTGAAGGTTCATCATTGAACTTGTCCTGTGAAAGTGTTGAAAAGTTGCTGGTTATGTGAACTGAACTTTCAGAGTGTGGACTTCCATGCCAACTTATATGGACTCTACTTTTAACATTTAGTTATATTATCTAGATCTTATAGCCAGTCAGTATTACTTAATTTACGGAATGCTGTTTCCGTTACTTGATTCATCGTTTGCTCATGTTGCTTTAATCCAAACACCTACTTTTGTAGGGGATGTAAATAAATTTTACATCATTTTTAAATATCCTCATTCTGTTGTCCATTTTTGTTTCACCTGTCAGATTTTCAAGTCTTATTTTTTTTTTTTTTTTTTTTAAATGTTAGAGGGCCTCTTGTGACTCCTTATTTGGGGTGTACAGACCATATTATACTGCACCCCCTCCAGTGATGTTGAATATTGGTTAGCTTGCAAGTGGTGTGACACACATGTAGACTGGTGTAGCCAGGGTGAATTGGTAGTTGAAATTTTGTGGATTGCTTTTGCTCCATATTGGGGAGGTACACAGTTGCTGTATAATCATTGGTCATCCAATTTACGTCGCTTTGGGGCTGTCATAGACATAGGTGTGGGGAAGTAAGGAGACAGTATACCTACATCAATACAGGCAGCCTTGCTAAAATATAGCTTATCAATGTTATTGCAGATATACAAGGCTTGCTTTGTCAACATTTCTCCAACACTGAACAGGCAACCATCCCTGGCTTATAAGGGTTGAGCCCCCTACTGCACAAATTACTTTTTTGGGATGGGATCAAGTTACTTTCCTTGAGACCCATGCAATGTAGGTGCTTGGGTCCTCCCAGGAAGATAGTGGCAACACTGTCTGGGAAGATCCTCAACCAAGTGCTTTGATTACACGGAGGTGGATAGCGGCTTGGATTGAGGAATTGCAGAGCCGAGTTCAAATTCCAGTCGAAGCCATCACATTCACTTACGTGCTAATACCCTTGGAAAAGGTATGAATCCTCTTCCTCTCCCTCCATCTATGGGTAAAATAGCAGAACAGACTGGATTCTATAGCCTTGGATGGCAACTGGTCTAGGAGAAGGACAACTCTGAATTCAAAACTGCAGAGGGTCGTTTGGGAACCTTGTGGTATTTGGTGCACCAGGTCTGTGTTCGTCCCTTCAAATCTTAGATGAATGGAGTCTCTGAGCCTTGGTTGGCAATCCATTTAGTGATTGTGTCACGATAAAAACACCCTTGATAGCCCTAGCGAAGCATCAAGAATTCAGCTATTGATACGATTATGAACTACACCAATCAAAGTATTAGCTATGACAGATAAGGAATACTGGAAAGGTGTAGTGAGTTCAATCTCGGCTGAGGCCGCAAGATGATGATGCTTTGATTACGTGGAATATCTTCAGGATTTCTGGGGTCTGGCTTTGGAGAAAATGTTGACAGTGTTGCTTCTATCTCCACAACACTATTTTTGTTAGATGACATCCTCCTGGATGTCTCTTGGTCAAACTCCACATGTGCAATCAAAATGTCCATGTTAGCTTCATCATCTTGAAGGCCTCTCACTTCACTACAGTGACTTCTTGATCTGGATTGGCAAACATTTGAAAAATGACCTTGGATACTGCACGAGTTACAGGTCCGATTCCATGCAGTACGTGCCTGTTGGCGGGTGCTTGTTCCTGGGATGCTATGCTTGTGGCTACCACATCCGCTACAACGCAAATTGTTCTGTTTTACAATCTGATTTTATGAAGCAACGGATGCTTTCCCAAATATAAGGATGTTTGAGATAGACACCCCTTATTTAAAAAAAACCAAGACATTTCTGTGCTGGAAGGGGGTGTCATGCTCCATCCCTCCTGATATAAAGCAGTTAAATTAACCTACCCCACTAATGTTGGCGGTATTGTCCTGGAAAGACGAATGATGTCGGAACTAAGTGTGGGAAACCTAGGACAATCCGTCAGGGTCCTTACTGATGCAGATTTATGCCCGGTATGTGAACAGCTTAATACTTATTTTTATACTTTCAGGCCTAATCAATGTCTATCAAGTTAGCCAGTCTGAATGCGAAGGGCTTGAGGGATCAGGGTAAGGTGGCCCAGTTGCTCCGGGATCTCTTGTCCTTCGGGAATGACTGTCGTTTATTCAGCATATGAGGAACAACAGGCCAGAGGAGTTTCTTTGGTGAGGCGTACTCTTGATGCGAAGGTGGACCTTGTGCATACCAATGCTGATGGCCAGTTGATCGTGGCCAATATTGCCATGAAAAGTGGTTTGTTCCAAATCATTGCAGTTTATGCGCCCAACGACCAAGAGGAGTGGGTCTTGTTTTTTCAGCAGTTGGGACTGTTCCTGGTGGATTCAACACATCTAGTGTAAATGGGGTACTGGAATGGCATCCTGGACCCCAAGTTAGACAGGGGGCAGGGAGCTAATGAGAGGAGGGGGGCAATCATAGCCTGGTTAATCTGATCAACAATTTTGGTCTCCTTGATAGATACCAGGTCGATCACCATGGGGGGGGATGTGGAATCTTAATTGGCCTTTTAGCCAGGTAGTTAGCTACCTGTATAGAATGTTAGTTAGAGGAGCCGATGTAAACTTGTTAGATTGTCCCACATTCCACTGGGTAGTCTATTTGGATCACAAACTATTTTATGCCAGGATGGCGTTAGATCCTAGGCCTAGAATGGCTGGCTATTGAAGTTCAATCTGTCCTTGCTGGACAGGTGGGACTTTCAGGAGTAGTTAACTAGCTTAGTGCAGTAGGAGCTATTGGGGGCGGTTATCGGGAATAAGTGGTGGGAGAGACTTAAGGATAGAATTAGGTCCTACACCAGTGACTTCAGCAAATGGCTCGCTCGAGATAGAGCTGAGAAGCTGAAGACACTTAAGGCTAGTTTTTCCTGGGTGGTGGCTGGGGGGGGGGGGTAATCACAGAGATAGCTGTAGCTAGGGAGGCCTTGGAGCGTTTGAGTAGCAAGCACTACATGGGCCAGGTAATTAGACACAGATTAAGAAAGATGTCTGCCGAAGTTGTGAACATGGGCGCAGATTTGTGCAAAGAGATCCATCAAGGTTCCAATCGTCACATTCATGGGGTCAATTCCCCAGAGGGGTATACTCTCCAGGCCACTGACGACATGTGTGAGGCATTTCGGTGGTATTTCGAGAGCCAGTTTACCAAGTTGCCTGGTCTCCATGAGGAGGAGTTTCGCAGCTATTTGGCCGACTTTCCTTGGCTTTTGCCAACTGAAGCAGCTAGCTGCAAGGGAGAGATCACGAAGAGTGAAGTCTACACAGCATTGAAAAAGATCGGCAGAGACAAGTCGCCCAGTCTGGATGGTTTGCCCCTGTGAATAGTACTTGAGGCTGTCACACATGTTTGTCCCGATTTTGACAGTGGTGTTCAACAACTGGTTCCGGCAGGGGTTCATCCCCAATCGGATTTCCAGGGGTGTGATCAGACTGTTGAAAGCAGCCCCGAGTTTTTGCTTACCTGGCAATTGGCTCGGGATTAGCTGCCTCTTAATGACAAGGCCTTCATATAGGGCTTGGCGGATTTGCCAGACTGAACGGTGTGGCCTTGGTTTAGAGGAAACTGCTTCGCACACCTATCATTGTCCCCGGGTCCGCCCCTTATGGGACCATGTCAGCAAGTTGACGGCTCGTCTCACTACCGAAAAGCTTGTGCTCATAGATCGCGCATATGTGTGTGACAATCTGCCACCCCCGTATTCTTGGGTGAAATGAATAGTGTTTCTGACACTGCTGGCCACAGCTCGAATGGGGAATGGGACAATGCAACAGGAGGAAGTCTTGCAAGGCAATCGTCTTTCTCATCAGGATCTGATCTGATTCTTTGAGCATCAGTTCAAGATGAAGATCAGAACCGATAGAAAACGCTTGCATTCGACAGTCTTCAGCGAAACTTGGGTGACTGAGATGAGCTTGGGAAAAAGGAAACCTTGGAGGTAAGCAGGAACTGGCAAAGATTGGGAATGGATATCATCCACTATGGTGCCCATCATTTCTTAATGCTGATGAACTGCAGCCCATCGCATTTTTCACGAGCTCCTCACGGAAAATGACCCAGCTTTCTGCAGCAAGGAATTCAGAGGCTTTGCGAACGAATGGCGAGTCAACTTGTGGTTCCATATGCCCCACATGCAAATATCATCTTGTTTTGGACGAGATAGGCATGTATAAATTGTGTCTTCGATAGCGGCCATATTTCTTTTTGTCATCACTTTGCAGGCAAGACACGTTCATGCTAGTTTCAAGTTCTGAGGTAAGTCATGTCTTTCATCACAATCACAGCTATCATTGAGCATAAAATTGTCAAGTTCAATGAAGTTAAGGTATATGGTGCCCCTAAATGTCCTGTATATGTAAGACTACTGTGGATTTGAACTGCTAGTCAAACATACGCAGATAAAATTTTCTCTAACCATAAAATGGTGTAATGGTCCACAGCATTTTCTTCAAGAAGAAGGGCTTTCCCTTCATACTGTAGAGGTGTCTTGCCTGCCTATCAACAAAGTTTAGTTGTATATCAGTATCAATGTCAATATGAGGTCAGCTATGTGAACAAGACTTATCTAGGTTAGGATCACCAAGTATGTCCCGGGCTAGGGAGCATAAACATGAGCCTGTAATATCTGGGTGTTCATAGGCCCACAACTTCACTATCAGTAAGCATTTATTGAATTCTGTTGCTTGCAGGATGAACTACTCTCTTGAGTTCTTCTCACTTGCATACAGAACATAGACGAGACTCCACTTCGACATGTTTGAGTGTTATTCATATACAACATCCAACCCTGTGTAGGCAGAATTAAAATCTAGCACTTTTCAGTAAATCTATCACTAATTTTACACCAAGCTAGGAAAATAATCTATCCCCACCCCACTTGTCCCCTCTCTCTGTTTAGCTATAATTTTAAACTCGGTTGTTGAAAATAATTTTTCAACTACTGTCTTATTTACCAACAATATTTTTTTGAAGATGTGTCTACCAAAAGGTGCCTAAATTTTAATTGTTGTGATACTTTCATAAATTATGATCCCTATTTTAAAGATTAACCTATCCTGGTTAAGACAGCAATATTCTGTTGAAATTTTTATTTATATATTAGTTAGCTGCGGCCAAAATGTTCAGAAAGGCATTGTTTTTGTCAGGAAAGTAGGTATAATTTTTTTTCAAAGTTGTTTTATATTCTATAATTTTCACACACAATAAATATGATATTTGTTATTGTCTGAGATTTTGGCGTAATTTGAGAGGATAATACAAAAGTTATGGATGATTTAGTGATTTAGTGCAAAACTCATGGCAGCCAAAATGATCAGAACGGTTGCTTTTACTCCGTGTTTTAGTAAATTTAACCAGCGAACTAATTTTTTTTTTAGTTTCTTTACATGATGGTTCATTTACTAAACTTTAGTAAGAATATCTGTAGTGTACTTTGTTAATATAATGCCACTTACTGTTAACAATTCATCAGCAGATTATTAAGCTTTGAAAGAAAGATAATTTAAGTATTGGGTCTATTGTAAAGATTGTTAACAAGTCAAAAATTGTTGTAGAGTTATTTCGCAGTGGAGGCTTGTATTTGTACAAAATCAGTCCTAAGTAGTTTGATGTACAAAACGTTAGGAACTTGATATAACGGGTATTACACAGAGCAATCTTGTTATGGTCACTGACTACTTTCATATTCGACTGTCGACTACCGTCGTCCAACATCAACTGACCATCGTTTTTCTTACTACTCCTACTTATATTAGGTGGGAGCGTCTATTAATTATAGAATAGACGTGTTTCACCATAACACCCACCTCCTAAAACTTTACTCCATAGGAGTAAAACAGTTTGTTTTTTTTTTTTTTTTTACAGGAAATATGAAGAAAGAAAAAAAAAAAAAAAAAAAAAAAAACTTTTACGTTTTGGATCCACTTTTAAATGATCAGTTGCCTTTCTTTTTCTCCTGGATCGGCATACCTCAGGTAAAATTGTTGCAGGTGTTGTTAGATCAAACATATCGAAAATCATCTCCATTGGCGTTTCTTCCGTGGGACCGCTGTCAACCACATCTGAAGAGCATCATCTGATCTGGTTAATGTGCCATCTGCACATGAATTTTTCGCCTTTCACCAAGTACATCATATTGCCAATCCGCTTTTCTATTTTTGGTACCTCCATAGTGTTTCCAGAAACAACCTTCCACTTTGAGCTTAAGGATGGGGTCACAGTTTCTGTAGGTTCTTGTGGTTCTTTCTATTTGTTCAGCCTCTAGCTTCCCTTTTGTTGATCTTGTGCTTAACGTTTTCTGTGGTGACTTCAGTTGACTTAAATCATTTAATAATACTGCATGTCCTTGGCTGCGGGTAACTCGCTTCCCAGTTTTTCTCAGTGTCGGCTTCATCTTTACTTTCTGGAGCTTGTTTTTTCACGTATATCGGTGTTACCCATTCAACTTTTTTTTTTTAAATACACCAGTTTTCTCTAATCTGTTCAATTCTTTATCTATCTGTTCAATTGAAGCAAACGGCACATTCCTTTTCTTTTTGAATACTGCCTGAGCATTTTCTTTCAGCTGGAATTTTGCCTCCATCTTGGTACACATTCCCAAACCTGGAGAAAAAAAAAAAAAAAAAAACAGTAGGAAATGTTTCCTTAAGTTTCCTTACTAATTCTTGGGCTTCCGAGTTTAAACTTTCAACCTTGTAACAGAAAGAATTTGTCGGTAGATCCCGTAATTGAAATTCTGTTATCCAATTCATACGAAGTAAGTTCGTGGTATTTTCTATGACAAATAGTTTAGCTTTTCATGTTTTTTTATTTAACATGACGTTTGTAACAAATTCTCCAATAAATTGTATTTTTTCTCCCGTCACTGACCTCACGATTTTCTTTGTCTTCATTAAAGTTGGTTTCCCCAACTTGTTCCATGCATGCAAATTAATGATAGATCTGAGCCAGTGTCAAGTTGCATTTTTATTACTTATTTCAACAGTAACAAATTTTCTGGTTATTCCATCTTTTACCTCAGACTTAAATTTCTTATTTTATTGTCTATTTTTTGACCTGCAATGCGTGCTTTTATGACCCACTCTTTTACAGTTGAAACATTTTTTATTCCTAAAATCGCAATATCTGTACCAGTGTAGTTCACCGCAAGTAAAACATGGCTTCAGGAGTTTGTTTATTTTTCCCTGGTATTTCACTTTTTGCTTGATAATCCGCAATTTTAGAATTCTTTTTGGTAGACTGACTTTCTTCTTTGTAGCGTATTTTTCTTACATGCGAAATGCCAGACTGTTCTATCTTTTTTTAATCTTTCTTTATGCTAACATATCTTGCGCAGTCTTCTGCCAATTTCTGTACCATAATACTTGGATCACTTTCCAATTTTGCCAGTACTAATTTTCTCAACTCTGCGTCTCTTTCTGATACCTGCCCTTGAACAAACATCAAGCACTTAAAATTGTCTGTGCTTAACTGCCAGCTTGAATTCTTCACAATGCTTATTCACATTGGCTGCGTATGTTATATAGTTTTGTTCGTCATCTTTCATCAGATTCAAACATTTCCACCTCTTGTGAAACAGATGTCTTACTAAATAATTCACTTAATATATTTACTGCCTCAGTAAATGTCAACTAGCTAGTTTTTTTTTTTTGGTAAAATGTAGTTTACCAATTTGTTATGCTCAGCAGTTCCTAATTTGCTTAAAAGAGCCTAACCTTCTCTCCTTCAGACCACGAGTGGCAGTCCTCATACATGGACATATATTTTTTATAATACTCCTCAAAAGTTATCTCTTCATCTGGACTGTATGTGAATATTTCAATTGAATTCCATATTGTATTTTCTGGGAAAGAAACCTTTTGTAGATTTTTCTCTTTCCTCTTCAGTTATTTCCAGAATTTTGTTTTGAAACTCCCTATACATCTGTTCCATTTTTTGTTGGAATTGCATTTGTCTATTGAAAGTTTCCTCCTGTAGCTGCATCTGAAATGCTTTTTGTTGCTCTAATATTGTCATCTGTTGTTCCAACTGGAACTTAAAGAATTCCTGGAATATATTTTTGCATTTCTCCATCTTCCCAAAATGTTTACCCAATTCCTAAATACTGTAAAGGGGAGGTCTTATGAATTTGCAATCCGTGACCTATTTGAGCAAACTGTATTATCGGGGAGGGAATTTCTTTTCTCAGTTGAGAATATGATTGATTTTTTCATCACTAAGTTGACGTCTTGGCTTGCAAAAAATTTTGCCATTTTTTTTTTTTTTTTTTTTCTCTTTTTAAGTGTAATTCCGAGACTGTCGCCGAAGTTGTGGCGAGTGAGTTTTTCTTCCTCTGTATGAGTATGAATCCTCATTGCTAAAGTTGTTATGGAGTTATTTTGCAGTGGAGGCTTGTATTTGTACTAAATCGGTCCTAAAATAGGTTTGACGTACAAAACGTTAGGAACTTGATATAATAGGTATTACGCAGAGTAATCTTGTTGTGGTCGTTGAATACTTTTGTATTCGACTAATTGTCGACTACTGTCGTCCGACATCAACTGACCTTCGTTTCTCTTACTACTCCTACTTATATTAGGTGGGAGAGTCTATTAACTATAGAATAGGTGTGTTTCATCATAAAAAGTGTTGTTCATGGTATTCTTAAGGTCTACAATGTTTGCAGTCCGTGTGAAGCAAGAAAGTCTACAGGTAGGTCAAGAAAAATGACCAAGAGGAAGATCATGCTATGGTAAAGTTGGTTAAAAAGTACAGATTTAAAACTGCTGCTTTTTTTTTTTTTTTAGGAAATTTGCATTGTACTGAAGAAAACTAGAAAAATGTCTCACGTTTAGTTGAACATGATACCAAGAGTACCTGCAGTGAAACGACTTTATATTCTCCAAGAATAAAAAAGTATTGTCTTTTTTTTGCAACCAAACATGTTATGGTCTCAAGAAAAATGGCGAATGGTGCAAAAGTGATGAATCTAAGTTTGTTATTTGGCTCAGATGGGAAAATGTACATTCATCGAAAAGTAGATGAAAAATTTTTAGTTTAAATGCTTTTAAGACTAAATGTTAAGTTCGGTGAAGGAAGCGTCATGGTTTGAGGGGGGGGATATAGGGAGATAAATCGCCCTTTCAATGCGATTAAATGGAAAGGTAGAATACAGAGTTTATAAACAACTTTAAAAGATCATGTCTGCCTGTCAGGTCAAATTCGTAAGCGACCATCCATATTCATAAGGACAATGAAAATGTCATTTCAACAAGAAGAATGAATTTCCTCAAGGCTGAAAAGGTTATTGTTATGGATTATTTTTGCTCAAAGCCCAGATCTTAATCCTATTGAAAATGAGTGGAATATTCTAGGAAAACGTTTTACATCAGAAATCCTATAAAACAACGAGTAATTATGGAAGAATTGAATAAGATCACCCAGCAAGAAATTGAAAATTTAATTTCCTCATGCAAAGTGTGATTGAAGCTAAATGGCTTCACACGAAATGTTAAATAATTCCGGTATTCTGTCATTTTTGATTATTTTGTTATTTTTTTTCAACTGATCATTTTGGCTACCATGGGTTTTACAGTAAATCACTAAATCAACCATAACTTTTGTATTATCCTCTCAAATTACACCAAAATCTCAAATAACAATATCATATTTATTGTCTGAAAATTATAAAATATAAAAAACTTTGATAAAAAAAATTATACCTACTTTACTGACAAAAACAATGCCATTCTGAACATTTTGGCCGCAACTGTATATATCCCCTCATTGTTAACAGAGCACTTCAGTTAACTCACTAGTATACACATTAAACAAATGTACATGAATGACAAATGAAACCTACATTGCCTCTTGCCAGTATATTTTTCCATGAATTGTTATTCTGTCAATATATACCATATTTGAAAACTGGGGAAAGCCTTCTTTAAGGATTCTTTTCAACCAATTTTGTCAGATGGCTTGGAGATGGAATATGATAGATAAGAGGGGAAAAAGCAAGTAGCCTACTTAACAGTGTCAAAATGGATGACAAAACAGAGATTGAGTGGTATAATATAGAGACAAACATTGCTTACAGTTACAAAAAATTATGGAGAGGCATGATTGTTGATTCAAGGGCAAAAATGGTTTACCAACGTTTTTTGCCAACTCATTTGCAAAGAGTTTTAATGTATAAATTTGTTCTTTTTGTGAAAGGGATTAAGGACAAAGAAAAACTAAATTGAATTATGGGTAATTTATTGTGCTTGTTATTGCTTCAAACTTGATCTCTTTCTGATATACTCTACATCAAAACATGTTGGCCAGATGTAAACAAGTAAAAAGCAAAGCCTCCAAAAAACGAACCGAGCCAATCAGAGATTAAAGTACAACGATTTCTTTGGGTATGATATTCCTTTATCTTACCAATTAAATAGTCAAATACATCCAAGATCTCCAGGACAATAATTTGTTTTATTCTTTAACAAAGTAACAGAATAGGTTTGTAAAATCTATTATCCCTCAAATAGCATAGAATTTTTTCTCCCAAATCATTGTCATCAGAGGTCATTAGGAAACTAGTTACAATATCAAAATCCCACTTGGTAATGCATGTCATGAGCATAGGTGGTTGACTTACTTTCTTAGGGCATTCTGTTTGTCAAGTGACCCCAAATTCCTTTCCTGTCCTTAGCTGAAAGGAGACTTAGGGAGAAAAAATTCAAGAGAACAAATACAAAGACAGCACATTTTAAATTTATACATTCAATTTAACAGTTAACATTGAGGGCCATTTCATGCATAAGATGCTAAGCCATGATCCATTCTGTCTGCTTTTAAAGAACAGTCATCTTTTGCAGACCAGCGAGCAGGTTGTCACCATCAGTAACCTCAATCAACTGAGGAAAACAAGCATCAACTCCAGGTTCTACTGTCCCGTCCCCCAGGCAACTTCATCCACAAAAATCATTCCACCTTGATGCTCTATATTGCTAATACAAAGAACTATCTCAATTTGTCTTTTTTTATCCACCTCAGCAACAGTACACTTATTTTTCTCATGCAAACGTACACGTTTATAATATGCTGAAGCAGTGTTGGGGTGAGGAAATATTTACATTATAAATACCCAGAAATATTATCAACAAACTTAATTCTATTCAGCAGTGGTACAAGGTCAATTCCCTTGAAGCTAAACTATCTTTTCTCCAGTCATGTTTGGACCCTCATTTATCAGACATCGCTTGTTAAAAATCAATATAGGATTCTGTCTTCCAGTTGAAGGAGCTTTTATTAAGCATGAGTCAAGTAAACTATTTGAATATTCCTCAAGCTTGCATTTATGCATCAGTTGGCTTTTATTGATATTAAAAAAGTTGTCCTTTGGTTTTTCTTTTTTCACTTTTCTCATTTTTTAGCAACTTATTTGCAGTTTGAAAAGCATATACACTCCTGATCAAAAATTTAAGACAACTTGAAAAAATTTTTTTATAAGAGACTGTCATGGATACATTATAAACTTTTTAAGGTTACTAATTCTATAATCTAAAACGTTACATAGACAAAAGTTATAATCCGATCAATTTATTCAGAAATGGACATTTTTATAAAATGAGGGGTTTTACACTTGATCAAAATTATAAGACTAGATGGTATAAATTGTTAGATCTAGGATAATTCCAAGGTTTTTAGTTCAGTTAGGGATTAGCAATCACTGCATAAAGGTGTCACCATGCCTAAAGCAAGCAAACTTACCGAAGTTGAGCGTGCTCGAATTATAGATTTCCATAATCAAGATTTGTCACAGCAGGTGACTGCAGTTAAGGTAAATCGCAGTAAAACTGATTTGCAACATTCTAAAAGGACAGTGCAAATTATGTAAATGCAAAGTCTACTGGTAGCCCCTCCGCCCAAATTCCTCCGGCATTGAGTAGGATAAGACGGGTTGTTGTGAAAGTCAGTGGACTTTCTAGTCAAATTAAGGCAGCCACAGATGCTGATTGCAGTCCAGTAACCATCAGATGACACTTATGACAAAAAGGCATGGTAAATAAAAAGCGCAAACAAATTCCTTGGCTGCTTCCATGTCACAAAGTGATCCGTTTAAGGTTTGGTCATGAATACCAAACATGGAACATTAAGTGGAAGAAAGTCCCGTTTTCTGATGAGAAAAAATTCAATTTAGATGGTCCTGATGGCTTCCCATGATATTGGCATAACAAAAACATGCCTCCTGAAATTTTCTCCACATGTCATAGTGGTGGAGGGTCCCTAATGGTATGGGGTGCCTTTTCTTACAGAGGGACGATGGAGCTCCAGGTGGTGCAGGGTCGTCAGCTACAAAAAGCATTGTTGATGACAGAGGTCATCGTTTGGGTGGAGATGGATGGTTATTCCAACAGGATAATGCTGCAATCCATGCTGCATGCCAGACCTTGACCATTCTACAAGAAAATGGGTCCATCTCTTGGGACATCCTGCATACTCACTGGACTTGAACCCAATTGAAAATGTTTGGGGATGGATGGCAAGAAATGTTTATTGAAATGGCAAACAATATTCAACAAAAAATGAACTTTGTGAAGCTATCTTCAGAAGTTGGAGCAATATTCCTTGCAGCTTAATGGAAACACTAATTTCTAGCATGCCCCAAAGAATTTTTGAAGTCATCAAAACCAGTGGAAGTAGAAATCATTACATTTGGTTGTTGAATGTTTCCGTACACTTCTTGTACAATTCTTGTCTCTGGTTTTATAATTTTGATCAAGTGTCAAGCGCCTCATTTTATAAAAATATCAATTTCTCAATAAAATGTTTAGATTAACTTTGTCTACATAACCTTTTAGATTATAAAATTAATAACCTTAAGAAATGTTTAAAATTTTTCCATGACAAAGTCTTTAAAAAAAATCTTTCAAGTGGTCTTAAATTTTTGATCAGGAGTGTATGTTATCTTAATTTTCTCTTCTCCAAAAAATTTGGTGTTGAAAATGGAGATTTAGATAAAGATACTTAATTTCTCCAAAGTCACTCTTACAGAGATCAAATGACAGTTTCAAGGGTTGAATTGTTGTCTTTCCTCTTCTGAAGGAAACAAAAAGCAGATCTTTGTAGAGTTTGGGTTATTACCTCAGTTAAATTTACATAAATGACACATTTTCCTTGTTCAGTTACCGAGTGAATAATCTCTCCAAAGATCATGATTTTCTTGCTTGGCAGAGTGTTCACTTACAAACTAAGTTTTTAAAGTTAAAACTAAGTTTTTAATTTATATCAAGCTAGATAAAGGCTCTGGTGTGGTAATTTTAAATAATTAGGATTATATATTTATAAAATGGAAGACATTTTAAAAGTTTAGGATGATTGGTTCTGTAAATGTGACAATACCAACAAAATAGAAGCAACAATAAAGAGACTTGCTTTCTGGAAATAAAAACCCGATTTCCAAGGATGTGTATAATTACATTAGAACTGTTGGTTCTCAATGTCCACAGTTGTATGGTTTACTAAAAAGGTACACCAGGACAAATGGGCCTGACGGAGACATTCTCTGATTGGTTCTGTACAACAAGAATTGGCCAAATGGTTGGCTGAAATACTCCAACCTGTTTCTCATTTATTTTCCACCCATGATATTTCTGACTTGTTTAACTTTTGGAAATTTGTTCTGAGGACAAACTCCTCGTGTCATTTGACATTGTTAGTTTGCATATGAACATACCCCTTCAAGACACTGTACAAATATGTTCCAACACTGTCTGCAGTCAAGTTTAGTTTTGATACTACTATGTACACCCAAATCAAAAGGGTTTCAATCGGTAGTCCTTTGGATCCAGTACTAGCCAACATTTTTGTTGGTTTCTACAAGCAACTTTTGTTTGAAGAACAACAATGCTATGGCCTTTCCTATTCAGTTCCCTTCATCCATCCTTGCAATTTATTATGGAAGTGGAGAATTGTACTTGCCTTTCCTGGATGCTATGTTGAACATAGAAATGGTCTCTTTATTACCTACATTTATTGCAAATCTACGTTCACAGGTCTGTACACTAACTGGAAAGCTTCTGTTCCAAAAGTTCATAAGATTAAGCTTATTTCCACCATAGACTAATGATTTTTCTCCCTGTACTCTTGATCGGGAATTAGAGACATTAATCATTTCTATTGACAATGGTTTTCCTGCCAATTTTATTAAGCACAGAGTTGAGCATAAAATTAGACATTTTAAGGAACTAGTAGTCTTTGGTTCCAGTCTTTGTCCTATTTATTTGAAACTCCTGTGACTAGGCTAGGTAGGAAGACACTGTCAGCTTGCATTAGATCAGTTTTTCTTTTTAACTGTGCAAGTTACAGGTTGTTTTTAATTGGTATTTTGTTGATCATCTGTCCTACTTTCAAAGTAGTTCTGTCATACACAAGTACAAATGTCAGTATGATGCTGAATATGTGAAACAGACTAGTTGGAGACCAACATATGTGAACATGTTCCTGCCAATATAAAAATCAAGCAGTTTTTTTTTTCTATGACAACTCGGTCTGCAACATGATTCAGCAATAGGCCAACATCTACTTGATAATCCCAACTGTACCACTAAATATGTAGATAGTTTTTTTGACTTTTGCAGAGCACAGTCTGCTTACCACTTACATGTTCTTGGAGCAATTTAAATTGTGACACTGGTATATGGAAAGAAAGAGGTTAAATTCAAAGCATAGTTTAGAAGATGAGAAGGGTTAAACAGAACAATAAACAGACCAAGAGAAGGAAAAGGGATTTCTTTTTATTTCCAAAGTCTGTTTCTTTGTAGGGCAGAGATACTTTGGGAAAAAAAGTGATTCTGTTAAAAGATTACCACAGAAACTAGATGGCAATATTTAGCTGAGAGCTGATTAATGAAGCAGCTTAAAAAGCATGGGTTACAAAAACACAATATATGCAGAATAGATAAAATTTGGTCTGTAACCAAATCAAGGGAATAGAGGTACCTTGCATAAAGACCCAGGATTCAGGGTGCTTAGAGTACAATAACCCTGGCAGAATTGGGGTGGAGACTGACTGAAGGAAGCAGCTGGTAAATTTCTTATTTTTGAACAAATCCAGGGTGAGAAATTTTGCCAACATGAAATTTAAAAATAATTTTAATTAATGACCCTGAACAAACTGTTGGAATTTTTGGGTATCCTGGTGTACTAGTGAGCCAGCTAAAATGAGCTGACTCATTTTATAGTTCACCAATAGAAGGGTTAACCAATCAGAAGACTCAAAATATTCAACGCAACGTGAGTAAAGGCGGCCATGTTTTTCCCTGAATATGCACTGCCAGCCTTTGATATTGAAGACTGGAGAATTACGAAACAGCTGCTGGTGGTATTGGTGATATAGTCCGATTCAGTAGAGTGTCCGACTCTTGAGTGTTAATCTTTAACTTTGTTTCATTGAACAGATTATGTACTGCGTTGTATTCTATATTCATAACCTTTGTTGACCATGTTCACCATAGTCTATGAGCACAGATTACGACTGTATTTTCACGGAGATGAGTCAAAATACGAATTGTGGGAAGTCAAATTCCTAAGATACCTTAGAATACAAAAACTTCATGACATCATTCTTTGCCAAGATGATCAGAAAGAAGATGATTTCATGGAAAGAAATGCAACCGTGTTCACAGAATTAATACAATGCCTGGACGACAGAAGTTTCTCTTTAATAATGAGAGAAGCCAGGGACAACAGCCACCAAGCTTTAAGAATATTGCATGAACATTACATGTCAAAAGGTAAACCCCAAATTATTGCTTTATATACTGAACTAACCTTGTTCAGGAGATGAAAAAATGAATTTGTAACAGATTATATTATACGAGCTCAAAATGTCACAAATGCCTAAAAAAAAAAAAAAAAAAAAAAAAATGGCAGGTGTGTATCTCAGATAGGCTGCTAATAGCCATGGTTTTAAGGAGATTACCAGCAAACATCAAACCATTCATGAGAGTCATAACTCAAAAAGATAAAAAATTAACTTTCACTCAGTTTAAAATTGTGTTACATAGTTATGAAGAAAATGAAAAAATATGTAATTCCCCCAAATCAAGGAAATAACGTAATGCAACTGAGAATGTCATGTAAAAAATTCAGAAAACCAGTCCCTCAAACCTACTAGGATTTATGATATTAAAAACAAGGGGCTTAAAAATACTATAACAACAACAGGAACAACAATAATAGAAAATCAAATATCTGCTTTCGTTATGGAAGAGCTGGGCATGTACGTGCGAAATGCCAATTTCATACAAGGAGTGATTTTTTTAAAAATGTAAAAGCTTTTTCGAATGAGTGAATGTATGCTTTTTCGTTTGAGTTGGATACTATAGCCAATAGTTATAATTCTTACCTAGTCGACAGGGGTGCGACAAATCATGTAATTACAGATGAAACAAAATTTATTAATTTTGACTTCAACTTAGAGCCAGATTCCCACTTTATTGAGTTGGCTGACTGTACCAGAGTTAATAATTTAGTTTTAAAGAGGCGATGCCTGTATTTATTTACACAACATTAAAAGAAATATTTGTAAATGTTTATTAAAATGGCCTTTATATATCCCTAAATTTAAACAAAATATTTTCTCGGTTCAGTCTGCTGTTAAAGTTAATTTTCACTGAGACAATTCAAAGCTAATATACCTAGACAGAACTGAATTTAATATACAACAAAATGGACATTTGTAATATTTGAAAAGTATTAAATCTGTAAAAACAGCCTCCCACAACTTAAGGACTTGGCATAAAATATTAGGCCACTAATAATTCGCATGTTAAAAGATTGCAAGAACTGGAATGAAAATTACATCTCCAAAGGGCTTACAACATTGTGACACATATATTAAAGGGAAAATGACGAAATATAGAAATAGGGATCAAATCCCAAAATCAACAGATATCTTGTTCAGAGTTTATTGCGACTTAGCAGGTCCAATTTCATCAATGGGTATTGACACCTATTCATATGTATTAAACTTTGTTGACTAATATTCAGGACTTGTGATATATTTTCTGAAAAACAAATCCGATATCCTACAAGGTTCAAGAACGTATTTATCTGATATTTCACCTTATGGAAAAGTGAAAATAATTAAAACAGATAATGGTGGAGAATTTACTTCTGATGATTACGAAAACCTAATAAATGAAGGCATTAAACATGAGAATGCCTGTCCTTATTCGCAACACCAAAATGGAATTGCTGAACGTTGTTGGCAGACTCTTTTCGAAATGGCTAGATATTTGCTAATAGAATCTAATTTACCCAAAAATCTGTGGGTCTACACATTAAATACAGCCATATATATAAGAAACCATTGCTATAATAGTAACATTAAAATAACATCTTACAAGGCTTATACAAACTACAAACCCAACGTAAGTGGTATGCATATTTTTGGTACAATTTGCTACACATGTCAACCACAGGGCAAAACTAGATCCAAAAAGTGAAAGAGGTATATTCATTGGCTATGACAAAACAAGTCCGGCCTATGATTTATTTCCCCACAAAGTAAAATAAGATCAGATGCATCAGATTTACAGATTTCTTTGAGCAATTCCACTGTTTCAGGCTCGTTTTGTAGCTAAAGGATTCTCGCAGATATACAGGAAAGATTATGTAGAAACATTCAATCCAACAACAAACATGACAACAATCAGAATTTTGATGCAAGTGACCACACATTATGGTAAGGATATACACCATATGGACGTTAAAGCAGCTTATCTGAATGCTCCTATTGACTAGGAAATATACATAGAACCACCAGAAGGTTTTGACAAAGGTGATAATTATGTATAGAAACTCGAAAAGTCACTATATGGACTCAAACAGAGTGGAAGAACGTGAAATAAATTATTAAAAGGGAACTAAGAATCAGTGCCTAGTATTTCAACAATCAAAAACCCATTACAACTAGAAGGATTTTGTGATGCTTATTGGGCAAATTCACCAGATCGTAAAACTATCACAGGCTATTGCTTTAGATTGGCAAAAGATAATCAAATAATTGGCTGGAAATCTAAGAAACAGGGAATGATTTTCACTTTCAACATGTAAAGCAGAATATGTTGCATTGTCGCAAGCAACACAAGAGGCTATTTTTCTTAAGTGACAATCAGGCCAGTATTGCTTTGGCTAAAAATCCAATAATACATCAAAGATCAAAGCATATTGATATTAAATATCAATTTGTTAGGGATCAGGTACAAAAGAAAACAGTACAAATTGAATATGTTCAATCAGAAAATAACATGTCAGATTTGTTTACAAAGCCAATTACAAAATTGAAATTAGAGGCTTTCATTGCTGTCATTTTTTGGTACTGACCTATAAGTTCCTTATTAGTCCTGGGTAGAACATAAAACTGCATCCATTAGTTATTGTCTTAAGAGACGTCAGTTTTTGGTATGAATGTAAATTCTTAGTTTCAGGGTATAAACGTAAATAGTCCTACTTTTAGCCCAATCCACCTCTGTATGACTTAGAATTACTCTGACCCGGAGTGATAGTGCCTGTTTTAATGAGTTCCAGCTATGGGTAAGATAACTTCCACTTTTTTTGAGATCACAACCCAAATTTATAATATTGTTATTAATGTTTCACCTGAAATATTTAACAGTGGACAAAATAACTAATTTTTGTGGATATAAAAAAAAATTACAAAAAAAATTTTAATTACGAAACAAGATATTTTATGAATACTGAAGTATGTTTCATGATTCACTTTACTAATATTTTGAAAGAAGATTCCATAAATGTACCCAAAATTGGGTGGGGTGGAGTTTTTGGGTACCCTGGTCTACTAGTAAGCCAGCCAAAATGAACTGACTCACTTTATAGTTCACCAATAGAAAGGTTAACCAATCAGAAACCACAAAATATTCAACATGTCGTGTATAAAGGTGGCAATGTTTTTCCCGAATATGCACTGCCAGCCTTTGATATCAAAGACTGAAGAATTACGGAACATCTGCTGGTGGTATTGGCAATATAGTCAGATTCAGTATAGTGTCTGAATTGTGAGTGGTAATCTTTAACGTTGTTTCATTGAACAGATTACGTACTGTACTATAATCTATATTCATAGACTATGGTGAACATGGTCAACACAAACGCCACGCCACAGTTGAGATCCAAATTGGTCAAAGAACAACCAAGGTAACAGGCACAGGTGAATTTCTGAGGAAGACTTAAATTACTAAAAAAACAATTACAACACTGATAATAAGTGAGCCGATAACTATTTACTGTGACAATCAGGCCAGTATTGCGTTGGCTAAAAATCCAATAATAGATCAAAGATCAAAGCATATTGATATTAAATATCAATTTGTTAGGGATCAGGTACAAAAGAAAACAGTACAAATTGAATACATTCAATCAGAAAAAAACGTGTCACATTTGTTTACAAAGCCAATTACAAAATTGAAATTAGAGGCTTTTATTCCTGTCATATTTGGTACTGACCTACAAGTTCCTTATTAGTCCTGGGTAGGACGTAAAAATTCATCCATTAGTTATCGTCTTAAGAGACGTCAGTTTTTGGTATGAATGTAAGTCCTTAGTTTCAGGGTATAAACGTAAATAGCCCTACTTTTAGCCCAATCCTCATCTGTATTGACTTTAATAATATATTGAAAGAAGATTCCATAATGTAACCAAAATGGGGGGGGGTATTGTAATTTTTGGATACCCTGGTGTACTAATGAGCCAGCCAAAATGAGCTGACTCATTTTATAGTTCACCAATAGAAAGGTTAACCAATCAGAAGGCTCAAAATATTCAACGTGACGTGTATAAAAAGGTGGCCATATTTTTCCCCCGAATATGCACTGCCAGCCGTTGATATCAAAGACTGAAGAATTACGGAATAGCTGCTGGTGGTATTGGTGATATAGTCAGATTCAGTAGAGTGTCCGACTTGTGAGTGGTAATCTTTAACGTTGTTTCATTGAACAGATTACGTACTGTACTGTATTCTATATTGATAGACTATGGTGAACATGGTCAACACAAACGCCATACACAGTTGAAATACCAAATTGGTCAAAGAACAACCAAGGTAACAGGCACAGGTGAATTCTGAGGAAGACTACGGAAGCAACTGCACCCATTGAGAAGTGTTGATGTGAGCCACAAATAAGAGAAGGAAGGAGTTTGTGGATCAATATCCTGTGACTACTATTCATCAGAAAAGGATCTCTCCAAATTTGAAAGTATAACCAATTATCCAGAGCCAGACAAGGAACTCCCTGTTGGAGATGGGAAAATCCCCATGCCAGTTTTAGATGGAATATAAGCAGAATACAGACGACAACAACAATAGAGGTTCCAGTAGTTCCAGACAATGTTACCAAATCCCACAACTCATTCCAGACTTAGCTAAATTAAGCCAATCAATGGTCACAATAGTTTTTAGATGATGGGAATAATGACCAATATTTCTGTACCAATTTTTATATTTTACAAAGAATTAAGATAAAATTACATAGAAATGGAGAATAGAAATCAAAATAATGTGGCTTCCCCATTTCAAACATAAAGAACAATTTTGGAAAATGCTCATCTACCTTGGAAAGTGCTGCTATTTTCTTGATTTTCATGGATCATACGTTTTAGGTTTGAAAACCATGAAGGAAGCTGAGCACATTTTTCAGTGAGATTGGCACTCTTTAGCGCCGTGAGGTACGCCAATTTGTAATTGACAAAGTTATCTCCCAGCATACATTATAACCAGGGAAACCAAGTGAAAACTGTCTGGCTCTTTGATGGCATTCAACATATTTCCAAGAAGGTAATTTTGGTGCCATTAACTGCTGATTGTGATGGAGATTAAAGGGATGCATTAACACATTCCTCGAATAATTAGTCACATCCAAGATTTGTTATTTATAGCGACTGCTGGTTGGATAGTAAAACACCAAACCTGTTATGCACACCTTCAAATAAAAGATCAGAATATTCATATAAACAGCTGAAAGGCTGTGGCGGTGTTTGACGGAGATCGTCATCCATCCAGAATTAAAAAATTTTTAAGAGTTAAGCAATATAAAACAATTTTTTGTTAACCAAGGTCAATATCTCAACCATAAAGCGCCTTCAGATGGAGGACTGAAGAAAAAGAAAAACTTTACCCAGGTAAAAATAAGATTGTCAACACCCTCCTAAAATGTGAACTTTCTGCAATATTTAGAACATTGTAAGAACGATTCAGGCTTGTTTTATGTACATCCAGAGAAACAAAGAGGGTGAACAGCCATGAGAAAAAAGAAAAGCAAGAAAAGTCAAAATATTTAAGACAAAAACCAAAATTTTTTTTTTTTAAATCCTTATTAAAAAATTAGTGCTTGCACTTTTGAAAGTTCTTGCAAGAATCAAATTGAAGGACATTTAAATTTTTAACCAAAATTTAAAAAAAAAAAAAAAAAAATCATTTTAAATCTTTTTAATCTTAGGAGATATAATCCTGAAGCAGGAATATCCTGGGAAATTTACTAGTAAATAATGAAATAAAAAAAGAAACTCAATTAGGGACTTAGTTTGTGGCATGTCAACCTCAATGGGTTCTTTAATGCCAACAAGAATTTTATTGCCAGTAATATTTTCCTTCAAAAATGTATTGCTGTAATAATTTGACAAAATTGTATTTTTTTTTTTTTTTAAACTTTTATAGTGCTTTTGGGAGGGTTAATATTTTTTACATATAGTTGAGACCCTAAAGGTGCTCAAGTGAGGTCAGGGTGGACCTGGGAACAACCAGCAATTAAAACCTTCTGCTGCTGGATGTAGTTTGTCATACCCAGGACAACCAATTAGGGGAAGATGTAATGTTGAATAAACAGTATAGTAAAATTAAATCAGCTAACAATAAAAAAAATAAAAAAGAAATTAGTAATGCTACATCTTAGGACTCAAAATACAGGAGCTTATGCATCTCACATTAAATGGTTGGTCTAGTTAAACCCAAACTAGAACTTTGAAATGAATTGTCAGTACATTAAAAAAATTTTTTTTACCAAGATTGTATAGTGAGAAACCACAAAATTTCAGAGAAGGAATGCTATGAGCAATACACACTGGATATCTTGCATTAAATAAATGTTTTTTACAAGCTAAAATGTTGGTATGGTGGCTGAAAATATTACATGAAAGAGATCTTGAAGGATGTGGATTTTTAATTGTCATTTGCTGCTAAATCCGCACAAAACCTTGAAAACCAACCACTTTGCCAGATGGTTGGTTCATAGAAGTTTAAAACAGACATCTTAATATGGGACTGTGGGTATTACTTAGTAACAGACTTTTTCTCCAGTTATATTAGAAAATAGTGCAATTAATAACACTAACAAGTCTTAAAACGGTAATTGGAAAATTACAAAATATATTTGCTGAATGGGGAATACCTAACAAAAATCAAGAACAATAACAGAACAATTTTTTTTTTTTGCTAAACAATACAGATTTTAGAAACATACATATACTAATTCTGTTTCATAGAAAAAAGCAAATGGAGCTGCTAAAAGCATAGTAAAAATTTAAAAAATATGAATTGCCAGACATTCCTCATATTTAAATGGCATATGATACAAGTGTGTAGACTTAATATTACAGGATATTTTTTTTTTTTCAAAAAAAAAACCAGTTTCTGCAAACATATATTCAGACCTCTATGGGAGATTTAACTTAGATTAAAATAACAGGAAAACTTGTAGTGAAAAGGGAAAGAAAAAAGAAAAAAAACATGAACTCAGTCAAATGTTAAGCTACACACTTTCATTTCTTTAGATTTTGTATGTTTAAAAATATTTTCAAATACTTAAAAGTAAGTTACAGCTTTAGTTTAATTAGCAAATTAAATAAAATATTTTTCAAAAGGGTTAAGATTTTTAAAAGGTTAAAATTAAGATTTTTCTAACAATGTATCTGCTACCAGGTTTGCCCCTCCTTTATTCAGTTTAGGATTAATAGGGCAAAATTACATCAAGATTGGAAGATTGAATGCGTCTATATTAAAAGATTTTATTCAACAACTTTCAACCAGAAGCATGGGTTTAAAGCAGGAATATGAGAGATTATAAATTCTGTAGGAATTTCATTTCTTTCTTTTGATTGAATAAGGTTCTCAAGGTATTTTGGGTTGGGTCCATCAACATGAGTGTCAAATTATCAACTAAGCATGAAGCTAATTTGAAAATATTGGTCCAAGGAATATGGAGTTATATCATGGAACGAAATTTAAATAGTATTCAATTTGTTTTCCAATGAACTAACTGAGCTTGAATCGTTTGTTCTTGCTCATGGGTTGGATTTTTGTATTCCACCTTCTATGCCTGAAAAGGAGAAAGTTTTTTCTGATTTTGAGGTCTTTTATGCTCAGTTATAGACTTTATACATATTTCTGCTGATGTGGTTAGTGATCTAAAAAGCCCAATTAAATAAACTTTGCACATTTTGCTAGTTCCTCTGTTTCAGTGGAATCAAAAATGGAAAGCTGAATATCAATGATTTATTAATTCATTGACGAATAATTTTGATCTTGTAATCTCCAGACCAGATAAAAGGTGCTGGCATTATTTTAGATTGGGCAGATTATGTAGCCAAGATGTCTTTGATTTTGGAAGACACTTCTCAGTTTATAAAGCTAGGATCTGCTGATAAATGTGATGCAACTGCATCAAGTGAAATGAAATTACAAAATTCCTCTTGAGGTGGATAAAAAGTGGGGTTCTTTTACAAGAAATTGCTAATGTAATTTGACAGTCTGGGTCAATTTGTCCCAGTTTATATGGGCTTCCAAAAATTCACAAGGATGGGGTACAATCGAGACCAATTCTGTCAATGGTTGGATCAGCCCAACACAAGGTAGCCAAATGGTTCTCATCACTTTTGGAACCAGTGTTGCAGTACTTAAGTTGATTTTGTTCAAAGGATTCTTTTTCATTTGTTGAGCACATCCAAAATTTATCTTCTTCAGGTAAGTTCATGTGTTCCTTTGATGTTCGTTCCTTATTCACTTGTGACTCTTAAAAAACAATATTTGCTTTATCGCAGTTGTCTCCACCTAGTATCCCTGAATCTGTATTTGTGGAATTGATGAAATTTGCTATGTTGCCTGTTGAATTCAGTTTTAATAATACTATGTATCAACAGATTGACAGAGTCGCTATGGGCTCCCCTTTGGGTCCGACACTTACCAATATTTTTGTTGGCTTTCACGAGAAGAGAATATGTAGTAGTGTACTTCGACCTCAACTGTATTGATGATATGTTGATACTTTTTGTTTATTTAATAATGTAGTCGAGGCTGATCAGTTTCTCATCTTTCTTAATTATACTCATTCAGCACTAAGGTTTACGGTCGAGAAGGAAACTAATTTTCAACTAGCCTTCCTGGATGTCCTAGTACATTGAACACAGAAAACTTTTTCTCACCTCAGTTTATAGGAAACTGACTTTTGCGGGGTTATATAACATTTCCATCATACAGAGTTCAATCAACTCATCACCTGAAGTTATTTGAGGTGATTTGCATAAAATTTTTACATCCGAATTTGTGCAAACAAAACTTTTCGCCCGTTCATTACAATTATTTGGAGGTTGAGAGTTTTTGTTTAACTTCACACAAGTTGGACTAATATTTACAAATATATTTTAATGAACCTATTTAATTTTTTAATTCTTTTTATTCTCTTCAATATTAATACTACCAGTTTCCCAAAGTTCCTTTTTTGAAAAGTTTTGGCCAAAAAGGTGCCTTAAAAACTGACTTCCAAATTGTTTAAAAGCATTTCCTTATTCTGTACATATACATCATTATTTTTATGTATGCGCATGTGTGTGTGTGTGTGTGTGTGTGTGTGTGTGTGAAAAAAAAAAAAAAACAAAACTAATATCACATTGTTGAATGCTGTTATGGCATGTTCTCGGACAAAGTGAAAATACTGTTAGCAGAAAATTTGAAGTTGATGCACATCTAACCAAATCTTGAACTGCATCTGGTGGTAGAGGCTTCTTCATTCTAGAGTGGAGCTGTACTGCAGCAAGAATGTTACTTGGAATGGAAGCCAATTTCCTTCTCCTGGAAATTGAAACAGAAACATGTTATAGTACATTTGGAAGAGTATTGCTGCAATATGGTAGTGTGACCAACTCCTTGAGAGCCAATTATTTCATATAAAAGACCATTCACCTTTATTAAGTACCTTGCAGTCTTCTGACAAACACTTAAGAAATTCATCAATTGGACTATATACTGTTTGTTTTACTATGATGGCGTGCTGTTAAAGTGGATCTGCCTCCTCTCAGCAGACTGATAGCCAGTCAAGGTGTGTTTCCAAGTTATTAAGATATACTTTGGACAATTTGTTCACTTGCCCTTGCAAATCTGTTACCATAAAGGAGAAAGTGTTCAGTTTTATTGGGGTTTATGCACAGAATAGTAGAAGGAAGCATCAAGCCTTTTTATCTCAGTGGATGGATCAGTTTTTACTAAAATGGGTTCTTGGTGGGCAATTGGAACACCTTTTTACATTCCACTAAATAAGAATGAAAGACAAACATTTTGAGTTACCTTTGATCTTATTGATAAATTCTAAAATTAACATCCAAAACATGTAGAATGTATTTTTACAGATCAGGGTAGCCCCGGGCACAGTGCCACATTCTAGCTACATCAACTGTGTTCTAGTTAGGAGTTTTAACTTAGGCTGTCCTAGTTTACCATACATGGTTCATTTGGATCATAGGCTTGTCCAGGTTTGTATAAACTTCATTAGGGCTAAACCTAGAATTGCCAATTCCTCTAATTTCAACATTAAAGGTTTTTTTTTTTTTTTTAAATTGTATTATGGCACATCAACCCCAATGGGTCATATAATGCTGACAAAGTCTTCGATTAAGTTTGTAGAATAAGTTTGGTACAGAACTAAATGTTCTAAGTACATATAGTTGGAATATCATTGTTCATTTATTTTTTTTTTTTTAGTACAATCCCACTTTTAGAAAATGTAATATCTTGGATGTCTGTTTTGTTGAAAAGTTTTTTCAAATTGTTCTCTTGGTAATATTTTACCATAAATCTGTCTTGGCACACAGTGCATTGTTTGGGGCTTCTGCACCCTCTTGCAAATGGTGATGGGTGATGTAGGTGTGGCCTAGACTACATACTGCAATTCACATCTGATATGTCAAAGAAGAAAACAACATCCCTGCAGACACTATCATTTGAAATCAATTCCTTATTGAAACCTTCCATAAATTTGCACACATCTTGTGAATCATTTATCCCACAAGCAGAGAAACGATCATCTGTCACACCTTCACTGGCAGGGTATGAGTGTATGTGCCAGCATCTTTATGCAGATATCTTTAACAGATATGTTTTAACACAGTCCTGGAGCAAATGTAAATGATCCAACACATCAGACACATTTTTAGGTTTTATAAAAAGTGAAATATAGTAAATGACAAAAACATTTTATTTTCAAAATGTACATCTAATGCCATTTTGTTTCCAGTTGCCAACATGAATTGGATGGCTGAGCATAGCACTTTCATTGTGGAAATGTTTATCAAGAACAACAAATCTGTAACTGAAACACCAAGGGCATTCCATGCGCCCTTCAGGTATAGTAGACATGATCTTTTAAACCACTTTTGATTTTGTTATGGTTATCAACATCAAAGTGGATCAACATTGTTTAAAAATTTTGGCTGACCCTGGACTGCCAGAACTCTGGAAAATGTGTTAGTGGTCAGAACTTTAGTTAAACAATCTCTACAATGTTCTGCATGGAAACACACCACTGCTTTTAAGCTTTTTGATAGAAATTTGTGAAGAAATCCTTTCCAAGGAAAAATACATTCATCAATGATGTTGGAAGAACTTGGTAGAAGAGACTTTGAAACTTGAGGGCATTGTATTTGGAAATTCAACATGTGCCTTCTGCAGCTGTTATGTTCAGTGATGAGGTCCATTTTCACCTATGTGGCTGTCAGAATAAGCAAAGCTTCTGATATCAGGTTGAGAACAACCCTTGTAAACGCTCCTTGCACTGTCATTTTACTTCTTTGAAGAAGACAATGTTTGAACACTAGTTATCCAAATCAATCAATTTTCTGATGGGACAATGTTTCCAACAAGACTAAAAGAGCCAGTGTGATAATTCGAGGGAGATGTTCTCTGGTCATTTGATCAACTTGAGTGGTGATATCAGTTGGCCCACCCTACCCAATCATCTGATTTGAATCCATGTGATTTTTCCTTTTTCTGTGGGGATACCTGAATCTAAAATAGGTATACACTCATTGTTCTTGATCTATTGAACAATTAAAAAGATGCCATTCATCAAGAAATGCTGCCATTTCATATGAAATGACCCATTGAGTTATAGACTAATTGCAGGAACACCTTCAAAAACCAGAAATTACTGTCACAAAAAAAGGAAATTAAAAATCTTGTACTTATAAACTTATTCTATTTCAAGGGTAAAGAATATGTATGTCCCTATTCAACCCATAGATTTCTTTTTCCTGGTGTTTGTGTTCAATATCCATTACACCACAATGCACATGGACTAATAATGCTAGAAAAATTGACTCGAACTAAAATGAAAGGTTGGTTTAATTTATGACAAATCAATCTATTTGTCATTTAATCTGAAAAACATGGTACATAATTTTAAACTTTCAGGTTAAAGTTTTTTTTCTTAGACAGTAAGATTCCTAAAATGTATTTTTGGTTATTTTTAAAAAAAGATTTTTTTTAGTGTTGCATTGATTATCATTTTGCTATAAAATTCATTTTGCTCATTTTATTAAAACCGTACTGTTGACTTGTTTCTGAAAGCAATTTTAACAGATTCTACCACCGAGGCCTTTGTGAACCTGGGAACAACAGCAATTTAAGGTGGTTCCTCACTCCTCAAAACCTCTAACCTCCCAATCAGAGACCTTTTTGATGTAGTTTGTCATACCTAGGACAAAAATGAAAAAGAAATATGGAGAATATATATATATATATATATATATATATATATATAAAACTTTCATTGACTGGTTTGTATGGTGTATCTCGTATGTGAAATTATCCAACAAAATAAGATTTCTACTCTTCAATAACCGAACTTGATAAAGAAAACTCGGTCAAGTAAAAAAAATAAAAATAAAACGAAAAAAATGAAAAACGAAAAAATATGAAGCAATGCTGAACATTATTATTTACATGAAAATTTATTGGTTAAAGAAATAAACAAAAACATTTGACATCACAATGGGAAGTTTTGAGAGATCCAATCTCAAACTAATAAGCATTTACATCCCACTTCTGATATTGTTTTCAAATCAAACGTCATTTGATTATATACAAGAACAGGGAAGTTTTTAACCTGGATTAGACAAATCATGTTTTACCACATTAAGAGGTTGTAAAATTGGAACTGGTCTTGATTATATGGGGCCCCCAAGCAGAACAAACTTAAAGATTTAAAGTGGTGAATGAAAAACAAAAATGAATATATTTTAAGATGGTCATTGAAAAAAACAATAATCAGTTCAATGAACCAAGAAAATAATCCTCCAAAGTATCCTGTGACAACATTTCAGACTTAAGAAACCGTGGATTGACCAAAAAGTTATCAAAAATAACTATCTCAGAGCTGCAGCTTAAGAGAGAAACCCATTTTATTTGACCAGAATAAAGAGGGCTAAATTACATCATAGTTGGAAGATTGAATCTTTCTTTATTAAAGATTGGATTCAACGTCTTTCTACTAGAAAGCAGGATTACAAGAGATTACGTTATTCTGAGAGAAAATCAATTTCATTTTTTGATTGGGTTAGGTTCTCTAGGTTTTTGGGTTGGGTCTATCAACATGAGTGCGTTAAATTGTCCACTAAGCATGATGCTAATTTGAAAAGTTTGGTTCAAAAGAAATATGGAGTTATAGCAGAACCCAATTTAAATAATATTATCAATTTGTCCTCTCATGAACTAACTAGGCCAGAATCTTTTGTTCTTCCTCATGGTTTGAACTTTTGCATTCCACCCTCTATGCCTGAGAAGGAGAAGATTTTTTTCAGAGTTCAAGGTCTTATGCACAGTTAGCAAGACTGTCTCCTACGTCTGCTGATGCGATTTGTGATTTGAAAGCCCATTTAAATAATTCCGCACACACTTTTTCTAGTTCCTCTGTTATTGCTGAATCGAAATGGAAAGGTGAATATCAGCGAGCGGTCAATTCCCTGAGGAATAATTATGATCTACTAATTTCCAGACCAGATAAAGGTGCTGGAGTGGTTATTTTAGATTGGGCAGATTATGTAGCCAAGATGTCTTCAATCTTAGAAGATTGACTTTGAAATTTACCAAGCTAGGATCTGCAAATACTTGTGATGGAACCACTTCAGGTGAAGCAAAATTTCAGAAATTACTCCTGAAGTGAGTAAAGCCTGAGCTGCTTCCACAAGAAATTGCCAATGTAATCTGACCTTTTGGCTCAATTCATCCCCGTCTGTATGGGCTCCCAAAAATCCATAAGGAGCGGGTACCATTACAACCAATTTTATTAATGACTGATTCAGCCCAACACAAGGTAGCCCAATGGCTCTCAACGCTTTTAGAACCTGTGTTGCACTGCTTGGGTGGATTTTGCATAAAGGATTCATTTCCTTTGTCGACCAAATTCAAAATTTGTCTTCTGGCAAGTTCATGTGCTCTTTTGATGTCTGTTCTCTATATACTTGTGTCCCTCTTATAGAAACTATCAATATTTGCAGTGATTTTCTTTATCACAGTTCATTGTCTCCGAGTATTCCAGACTTAGTATTTTCTGAATTGATAAATTTGCCACGTCCTGTTGAATTTAGTTTTAACAACATGTTTCAACAAATTGACAGGGTTGCTATGGGTTCCCCTTTGGGTCTGGCACTGGCTAATATATTTGTTGGCTTTCATGAAGAAAAAATACGGTAGAAGGCACTGTGTCTTCAAATGTATTGTCCGTATGTCAACGATACCTTTTGTATATTCAGGGTTTATTTGTTAAAGAAGCATATTTAAATGCTCCAATTGATTATGAAATATACATAGAACCGCCAGAAGGTTTTGAAAAAGGTGATAATTATGTATGGAAGCTCAAAAAGTCACTATATGGGCTCAAAGCAAAATAACGTGGAATAAATAACTACATTCCTATTTAATTGAACAACATTTTGAACCCTCCCCAGTTGACCCATGCCTGTACACAAAAATATTTAATAATGAAATATTAGCAATTCTGATTATTTGGGTCGATGATATGTTAACTGTTTCAAAATGTTAACCTGTTCTATTAAAAATTCCTTAAATATAAGGTTTAAAATGACCGACTTGGGTCAACTATCATGGTTTCTTGGTATACTGTCCGAATTTAAGGACAACACTATTACAATGAATCAATCCAGATGCAGCAAAAAAACTTTAAATTCAGCATGCAAAATTGTAAAACACTACCCCATGTGAAACGGATTTAAACAATTATGAATAATGAAGATGGTATAGCAGCGTGTGAGAAAGAAAACAGAATATTGATTGGAAGTCTTATTTACGTCATGATATCAACAAGGCCAGACATCTGCTATATGGTTACTAAGTTGGCCCAAAGCTTAAATAAACTGAGGACTGTGCATTTAACAAGAGCTCAGCAAGTATTACGTTATTTAAAAGGCACTAAGAATCAGTGCCAAGCATCTCGACAATCAAAAACCCATTACAACTAGAAGGATTTTGTGATGCTGATTGGGCAAATTCACAAGATCGTAAAAGTATCACAGGCTATTGCTTTCGATTGGCAAAAGGTAAACCAATAATTGGCTGGAAATCTAAGAAACAGGGAATGATTTCACTTTCAACATGTGAGGCAGAATATGTTGCATTGTCCCAAGCAACCCAAGAGGCTATTTTTCTTAAATTACTAATAAAAACAATTACATCACTGATAAGTGAGCCTACAACTATTTACTGTGACAATCAGGCCAGTATTGCTTTGGCTAAAAATCCAATAATACATCAAAGATCAAATATTACATATCAATTTGTTAGGGATCAGGTACAAAAGAAAACAGTACAAATTGAATACATTCAATCAGAAAAAAAACGTGTCAGATTTGTGTACAAAGCCAATTACAAAATTGAAATTAGAGGCTTTTATTCCTGTCATATTTGGTACTGACCTACAAGTTCCTTATTAGTCCTGGGTAGGACGTAAAAATTCATCCATTAGTTATCGTCTTAAGAGACGTCAGTTTTTGGTAGGAATGTAAGTCCTTAGTTTCAGGGCATAAACGTAAATAGCCCTACTTCTAGCCCAATCCTCATCTGTATGACTCTTAGAATTAGTCTGACCCGGAGTGATAGTACCCGTTTTAATGGGTCCCAGCTATGGGTAAAATAACATTTTCCACTTTTTTGTGATCACAACCAAAATTTATAATATTGTTATTAATGTTTATTAACCTGAAATACTTAACAGTGGACAAAATAACTAATTTTTGTGGATATAAAAAAAATTACAAAAAAATTTTAATTACAAAACAAAGATATTTTATGAATACTGAAGTATTTGTTCATATGATTGACTTTAATAATATATTGAAAGAAGATTCCATAATGTAACCAAAATGGGGGGGGCGTATTGTAATTTTGGGGTACGCTGGTGTACTAGTGAGCCAGCCAAAATGAGCTGACTCATTTTATAGTTCACCAATAGAAAGGTTAACCACTCAGCAGGCTCAAAATATTCAACGTGACGTGTATAAAGGTGGCCATATTTTTCCCCGAATATGCACTGCCAGCCTTTGATATCAAAGACTGAAGAATTACGGAACAGCTGCTGGTGGTATTGGTGATAGATTCAGTAGAGTCTCTGACTTGTGAGTGTTAATCTTTAACGTTGTTTCATTGAACAGATTACGTACTGTACTGTATTCTATATTCATAGACCATGGTGAACATGGTCAACACAAACGCCACGCCACAGTTGAGATCCAAATTGGTCAAAGAACAACCAAGGTAACAGGCACAGGTGAATTCCTGAGGAAGACTACGGAATTGCCTGCACCCATTGAGAAGTGTTGATGTGAGCCACAAATAAGAGAAGGAAGGAGTTTGTGGATCAATATCCTGTGACTACTATTCATCAGAAAAGGATCTCTCCAAATTTGGAAGTATAACTAATTATCCAGAACCAGACAAGGAACTCCCTGTTGGAGATGGAGAAAATCCCCATGCCAGTTTTAGATGGAATATAAGCAGAATACAGAGACGACAACGACAGAGGTTTTAGTAGTTCCAGACAACCCCTACCAAATCCCACAACTCATTCCAGACTTAGCTAAATTAAGCCAAGTGTCACAATAGACTTTAGCATGGGAAGGGTCAATATTTCTGTACCAAGAACTTATATTTTACAAAGAATTGATATAAAATTACATAGAAATGGACCCTGTAGAAATCAGAAGAATATGGCTTCCCCATTTCAAACAGAAATAACAATTTTTGGAAAATGTTCATCTGCCTTGGAAAGTGCTGCTATATTCTTAATTCAACATGGAGTCATACGTTTAGGTTTGAAAACCATGAAATTGCCGAGTACACTTTAGTCGATTGGCACTCTTTGTGCCATGAGGTATGCCAATTTGAAATTGACAAGAGTTATCTCCCAGCATAAGTATAACCAGGGATGCCAAGTGAAAACAGTCTGGCTCTTTGATGGTATTCAACAGATTTCCAAGAAGGTATTTTTGGTGCCATTAACTGCTGATTGTGATGGAGATTCCAGGGATGCATTAACACTCATTCCTCAAATAATTAGTCACATCCAAGATTTATTTATAGCGACTGCTGGTTGGCATATGCACAAATGCTAAACTATGAGTATGCACACCTTCAAATAAACCACATCAGAATATTCATATAAACAGCTGAAAGGCTGTGGCGGTGTTTGACGGAGATAGTCATCCATCCAGAATTAAAAATTGCTTATCTGAAGCAATATGTTGCTCATTTTTTTTTTCTTACCGAGGTCAATATCTCACCATACAGAGTGCCTTCAGATTCTTGACTGAAGGCAGCCAAGCTATACCCGGGACCCAAATAAAATTGTCAACACCCTCCTAAAAGGTGAACTTTCTGCAATATTTACTGCTATTGTAAGAAGCAGGCTTGTTTTATGTACATCCACTTTAAACAGAAAAATACCCCAAACTTAAAAATAAAGTTTTAAAGTCAAAATATTTAAGACCAAAGACCAGAATTTTTTTTTTTTTTTTTTTTTTTAAATCCTGATTAAAAATAGTGCTTACACTTTTGAAAGTTCTTGCGAAAATCAAATGGAAGTACATTTAAATTTTTAACCAAAATTTAAAAAAAAAAAAAAAAAATTAAAATCAATTAAAAGACTAACTTGACTTAGGAGATATAATCCTGAAGGAGGGTATATCTCTGGGAAACTTTTACTAGTATCAGATGCACTGTCTAGAAACTCAATTAGGGATTCGAGTTATGGCATATCAACCTCAATGGGTTATTTAATGCCAACAAGAATTTTATTGCCAGTAATATTTTTCCTTCAAAAATCTATTGCTGGTAATAATTTTTAACAAAAATGTAACTTTTTTTCTTTTAAAAAATAATAAAAAAAAAAACACTTTTATAGTGCTTTTGGGAGGGTCAACTATTTTTACATATAGTTGAGACCCTAACAGGTGCTACCATCCCAGGTCAGGGTGGACCTGGGAACAACCAGCAATTAAAACCTTCTGCTGTTGGACGTAGTTTGTCATACCCAGGACAACCAATTAGGGAAGATATAGTAATGTACATAAACAGTATAAACAGAGCTGCAGCTAAAGGGAGAAACCTATGCTACCTTAAACAATAGGGCATTTGCTTTGTCTGAAAGCATGACTGAGAGACTTAGCAATCAGCTTTGTCAATACCTGTATTAATTCTCATGGTTCCCCCCTGGCAGAGGGAACATTTTCAAGTGGCCAATCAATTGAAAAGAAAAACTGATGTTTACATTAGTAAGCCTGATAAAAAGGTGTGGGTGTTTAATATTAAACTATTCCAATTATATGAGCAAAATGCTATCTATCCTAAGTGAAAATTGGAGATATTACTTGATATGGCAAAAACCAAAATTGAATACAAAAGAAACTTTTAGAACTTCATAAAAGTAAATTTCTATTTAAAGAGATTTACTATAATATCTGTCCCCTAGGCTCCCAACGTCCATGGATGTATGGGTTGCTGAAAATACATAAGACTGATGTTCCACTAAGGCTCATTTTGTCTCTGTTGGGATCTGCCCAATATAATCTCACCAAATGGCTCAATGAAGTTCTTTAACCTGTCTTTTTTTTTTTTTTTTAACTGAATATGATGTGCCAGATTTGTTTCAGTTTGCTGCTTTTACACGCAAACTGAAACCCAGTTCAGATACTAATATTTTTGTATCGTTCAATAAAACAAGTCTGTTTACTAATGTTCCATTGGATGAAACAGATCTGTGCAAACTTTTTGTATTGTAGCCCCGGAAAAACTGTCTTTCCCTGAGTGTGTCTTTATTGAGATGATGGAAATGGCTATGAAATCTGTCTCCATCAGCTTCAATAATTTTATGTATCAGCAGATTGATGGTGGAGCGATGAGTAGTCCTTTGGGTCCTTTTATTGGCTAATATTTTTGTTAGCTATTATGAGAAGCATTTATTTACTAGGATAAATAAGCCCTATTGTTACTTCCGCTATGTTGATAGCTTTACTTCATTTTCATCTTTAAGTAAAAGAGAAGAATTTTTCTCCTTGATTAAAACCACCATCCTTCTTTAAAATATACAATGGAGATAATAATCAGCTTCCCTTCCTGAATGTACTGGTTGAAAGAACACCTGTATGTTTTCATACTAGTATTTATCGTAAACCCATGTTTTCTGGGCTTTACTTAACTTGGGATTCGTTTGCTCCCAGATCCAGAAAGATTAATCTCATTAGGATCCTTACTCATTGTGCATTGATGGTTTGCTCTGATTGTAAACTAGATTTCAGGCTGACAAAGATTAAACAATTTCTAATGATTACCCTGAATATATTTTAACAACTATGATTGAACAAAAAATTAATAGGTTCAATGAGTGAGAGATTTGGTCCTCTTAAGTGTCCTATGGATTGGTCCCGAGAGTCATATTATATATATATATATATATATATATATATATATATATATATATGTTGGATCTATTCGTCCTCGTCTATATGGCCTTCCTAAAATTCATAAGGAAAATGTACCCCTCCGACCCATACTGTCCATGACTGGTTCGTCTCAACATAAGGTTGCTAGTTTTCTTTCAAACCTTCTTCAACCTGTTGTTGAACACTTCAGTGTGTATACGATTAAAGATTCCTTTTCGTTTGCTCAGATAATTCGTGATACTAAAAAAAAAAAAATAAATTTATGTGTTCGTTTGACGTATGCTCTCTGTTTACCTGTGTTCCCGTGTTGGAAACGATCGATATTTGTTGCAACATGTTATATCGAAGTAGTTTGTCACCCGGATATCCCTGAAATGGTTTTTTGTTGAGCTTATGAAATTTGCTACTATGTCTGGAGTTTAGCTTCAACAATTTCATGTACAGACAGATAGATGGGGTAGCTATGGGCTCTCCTTTGGGTCCCGCCATGGCCAACATCTTTGTCGGCTTTTATGAGTCGTCTCTCCTCACTCACGATAATGCACCGTCTATGTATCAGCGATATGTGGACGATACATTTTGTCTTTTTAATAGTGAAGTGGAAGCTGATTCTTTTCTTACAGTTATGAATCAGATTCATCCTGTCCCTAAAATTCACCATTGAAAAGGAGTCCAACTCGTGTCTCTTTTCTTGATGTACTTGTGCATCGGACCCCTTCACAATTTGTTACATCAGTGTTTTGAAGCCAACGTTTTTCAGGTCTTTATGCGCGTTGGGACTCATTTTGTCCCATGAAACATAAAATCAATCTGATCAAGACCCTAACTCATAGGGCCTTGATGATTTGCAGCGACGAATTTCTTGATGAGGAATTTAATTTTATCCGCCACACTATTACGTAATGGATATCCTAATGATATTCTTCATGTGGTTATGCGTGATAAAATTAATAACTTTCAAAATAAAAAATACAGTGTTCAGAAATGCCCTGTTTATCTACGGCTACCATTCATTGGTTCTCGAGGTGAGCTTTTGGCTAAGCGTATTTTGTCAGCTGTCCATGGCTGTTTTTTCTCAGCTCAATTAATTATTCATTTTGCGACCCGTTCTGCCTTTCCCTCTATGCGCAAAGATCGTCTTCCCCCATCATGTTTCTTCTGTGATTTATTTATTTAAATGTGGTTGTGGTTCCAACTACATAGGAAGGACATCCCAGCGTCTAGACTGTAGAATCAGGCAGCATGTCCCATTAAGAGTCCTCAATCCGGAAGCTCCTAGAGTCAGTTGGATTTAACACTTCCGGTTCAGCGATTACAGAGCACCTAATAAATTGCAGGGATTGTGCGAAGAACTTCAGTACGAACTGGTTCACTGTTCTATCTAGTTCGCACTCTTTTTTTTTCCATTTGAAGGCACTTGAGTCTCTATATATTAGGTCCAGGGAGCCATCTTTGTGTAAGCAAAGAGATTGTCTCCTTGGCCTTCACGTCATTATTCTCTAGTGTGTTTCAAATTTTCCCTTTACACTCAGTTATATATACATATATAAGTTTTTTTTTTTTTTTTTTCCCCTTCTCTCGTTTATTGTGTATATTTGCACAGCTTAAAGGAAAACAGGAAGGAATATATATATATATATGTGTATAAGTTAAAGAAAGAGGAAGAAAAGGAAAAGAATTTTTTTTTTTCCCCCCTCCATACCATTAATCTTTCAGTTTTAAATTTTAATTGTGTGTAGGTTGTTTGTGTGACTTATTTATTCTGCAATTTTGAAAAATTAAAAATAGTTCCCAGTTGACCCTGATGAGCTTGGGAACGAAACCGGTTGGTCTGTTTGTTTGTGAGAGTTATCATCTCTTATTTCTTATGTTATTTTCATAATGCCTTTGAGAAATAATCCATATTATTTTTTCCTTGCAATATATATATATATATATATATATATATATATATATATACAAAAATATCTTTTTTATAGGTACAAAATTTAATGATCGAAATAAAAGTGTAAAATTTAATATTACAGGACATTAAAACAATATTAAATAAATAAATAAATAAAAACTCAAATGGGGAGGGGAAGCAACCAGTTTCACTCTTCAGGCTTCCACGGGAGATTCAAAATTAAAACAAATGTACAATAAGAATAGGAAAAAATATATATATATATATATATATATATATATATATATATATATGCAAGAAGGAACTAGAGACAGATAATAGATAGATATTTCCCCACCTATTCTTATTGTACATTTGTTTTAATTTTGGATCTCCTGTGGAAGCCTGAAGAGCGAGAGCGGTTGCTTTCCCTTGTTGAATTTTTTTTTTTTTTTTTTAATATGTCCTGTAATATTAAATTTTACACTTTTATTTCGATCATATATAAATATATATATATATATATATATATATATATATTATATATATATGTGTGTGTGTCTCCGCTTCCAGGTTTGCCCCTCTTTTATTCAGTTTAGAATAAAGACAGCTAAATTACATCATAGTTGGAAGATGTAATCTGTCTTTATTAAAGATTGGATTCAACATCTTTCTACTAGAAGCCTGGGTCTAAAGCAGGATTATGAGAGATTATGGTGTTCTAACAGAAATTGAATTTCATTTTTTGATTGGATTAGGTTCTCTAGGTTTTTGGGTTGCGTCCATCAATATGAGTGCGTTAAATTGTAAACTAAGTATGATGCTAAGTTGAAAAGTTTGGTTAAAAAAAAAAAAAAAAAAAAAAAAAATGGAGTTACAGCGGATCCCAATTTAAGTAACATTATCAATTTGTCCTCTCATGAACTAACTGGGCTAGAATCTTTTGTTCTTGCTCATGGTTTGGACTTTTGCATTCCACCCTCTATGCCTGATAAGGAGAAAATTTTTTCAGAGTTCAAGATCTATGCACAGTTGGAGTCCCTGAGGAATAATTATGATCTAATAATTTCCAGACCAGATAAAAGGTGCTGGAGTGGTTATTTTAGATTGAGCAGATTATGTAGCCGAGATGTCTTCAATCTTAGAAGATACTTTGAAATTTACCAAGCTAGAATCTGCAAATACTTGTGATGGAACTACTTCAGGTGAAGCAAAATTTCAGAAATTACTCCTGAAGTGAGTAAAGTCTGGGCTGCTTCCGCAAGAAATTGCCAATGAAATCCAACTTTCTGGCTCAATTCATCCCTGTCTGTATGGGCTCTCAAAAAACCATAAGGAGGGGATACCATTACGACCAATTTTATCAATGATTGGTTCAGCCCAACACAAGGTAGCCCAATGGCTCTCGACGCTTTTGGAACCTGTGTTGCAGTGCTTGGGTGGGTTTTTACATAAAGGATTCATTTTCCTTTGTTGACCGTATTCAAAATTTGTCTTCTGGCAAGTTCATGTGCTCTTTCGATGTCTCAACACATTGACGGGGTTGCTATAGGTTCCCCTTTGGGTCTGGCACTGGCTAATATATTTGTTGGTTTTCACAAAGAAAAAATACAGAAGAATGCACTGTGTCCTCAAATGTATTATCAGTATGCCGATGATACCTTTTATTTATCCAACAGCTAAGTTGCGGCTGATCAGTTTCTCTTTTTCTAAATGGTATCCATCCAGCACATCGAACATCGAACATCAAGGTTTCTTACCTCTGTTTACAGAAAACCAACTTTTGCTGGGCTGTATATGCGTTGGGACTGTCTCACTAAACGTAGTGTGTGTGTGTGTGTGTGTGTATTAATAATTCAGTTAAACAGTGTTCCAATGCTGTTAATGTTTGAAATATTTTCAGTACAAAAAAGGCTTTCTCCTCCCTCACCGTAAAGATGACTTGCCTACCATTCAACAAAGTTTAATTATACATCTGTTATGAGACCTACCTTTATGGACTAAATGGACTCGTCCTATTACTATATATACAGGGAGATTATGCCTCTCAAGAGAGCTGTCTACAGTTGAGTTGACTACTGTACTTTGCCATCAGTCAGACGTGCAACACTTTTGTATTCGTCCTTTTTGTTAATAACATGTTTTCATAAAAGTGCTGAGTGAGTTTTTTTTCGGACCTATTCTGGGTCCACAATACTGGTGACTAGGATTTAAAGAACTCCACAGGAGAACCATAAGAGAAAAATTTTTGTTTACCAGTGACCACAACACTGGTGATGAGGATTTAAAGAACTCCACGAGAGAACCACTTAAAAAAAAAAAAAAAAAAAAAATTGCTAAGTTATAAACTTTACATTTTGCAGTTGTCCAAAAAAACTGTACGGGAATAACACATTTCAAGAGAGGAAAAAAAAAAAAAAAAGTGATTTGTTTCTCTTCCCCTCCAAAGGTTTGGTACAATTAAAATTACGTTAGAAGTGTAATATTGAAAATTCACATCGGTAGTTAAACATTGTGACGATTTTAAATTGGCCGAACTTACTACAGACAATTTAAAATGCCAAATATTTGTACAAGGACTTGTATCAACGGAAGATACAGAAATTAGACGTAGAGTCCTAACCAGGTGAGAGGGGAAACTAAATTTAACTTTACAAAATATAGCCGAGGACTGCCAAAAATATATCTGTGTAAAAAAAATGATTCTAGAGCCATTGAAGAGTCAGGTGTTGCACACACAAGAAAAATGCATTGAAAACCATTTTTGCTCCCCTTGAAAAACTTGTCAAACCAAAAGATTATTTTCACTCTAAGAAAAAAGTCAACTCAATGAAAAACAGAAAAATTTACCGCCTAGTTCATGTTACTGTTGTGGAGCAATTCATTGGTTTAAAGATTGCCAATATCAGGTTAAAACCCGTCTAACTTGTAATAAATTTGGGCACAAGAGTTCACATTGCAAAGGAGGAAAAAACAGACGAACAGGACGTCAAAATAAGAAAGTATGTCCAAGTAAAAATACTGAATAAAAAAGTCAGGTTACAATTAGATTCCAGGTCTGATTTATCACTAATCAACCTACATACTTGTAAAAGGTTAAACAAAAAAAATTAAAAAATTAAGTTTGAGGGTGAAATTATCACAAACATTACTTTGAATGGAACAACCAAAACAAATTGAAAATGTTAGTGTTAAAAAAAAAAAAAAAAACACAATCATTATATTATCATATTATACCTACTTTTCTGACCTGTGCTATAGATTTTACAGTGAGCTGGTTGTCTGTTCTGGCCAGAGCACACTCATTATTCTATCTGAAGGTGTTGGAGACACTGTTCATCAGGTCCATGCGACCCGCTCTTTGTAAACAAAGACTATTTGCTTGAGCTTGCTGTGCTGCGTTTCTAGCATCTTTGGTGTTATTTTTTCTGTGTCCATTCATTCATGTCATCTGCGAAAGACTTTCTTCTCAATTTATTTCCTCCGTTTACAGTTCTGACAAGAGGGGACAAAACTAATCTACTTGTTTTAAAATTTATCATTGCCTATAGTAAGAAATTTCTTGCCTTTAATGCCATTTTAAATATATATATATATATATATATATATATATAATAACGTGCAACAACAAATTGCTAAAAATATAAAAGAAATAAAGGAAGATAACGTAAAAGCTGATAAATTGAAATTCTTATACAAAATGAGCCCCAATACTTACAAAAAAAATACTACATAAGGAGGTAATAAAACATTATATAAAAGCTCCTAATAACATTGAGACTAAAATTAACAATGAGGCTAGCATCCTAATTAATAAATTTGAATTAGGAAATAGAGTTGAAAAAATAAACCTAAACACTTGTTTCATCACCATAAAAGATCATAAAAGTAACTTTATTAATAACCCGGAATATAGACTTATAAACCCTACTAAGACGGAATTAGGCAAAATAAGTAAAATAATTTTGCAGGATACATGTAAATCCCTTAGAACTTTCCTTAATATTAACCAATGGCAATCTACCAAGGATTGCATTAAATGGTTTGAAAATTACAATAAAAATAAAAAGTGCTCATTTATTAGATATGACATTAAGGAGTATTATCCGTCCATCTCAGAGAAAACGCTAAACGAACCACTTAGCTTAGCTAAAGAATATATAGAAATTCCTGATGATAAAATAAATCTAATTAGACATTGTAGAAATACATTGTTATTTCACGATAATAATTTATGGATAAAAAAAAGAGAATATTAACGGTTTTGACAACCCTATGGGAGCATTTGATGGGGGCAGAGGTGTGCGAGATAGTAGGGTGCCTGCTGCTCCATAGGCTTAATGAATATATAGACTTTAATAACCATGGGTTGTACCGCGACGACAGTTTAATCATAGTAGACAATAGTAACCCTCAAAAATGTGACAACATTCGTAAAAAACTGCACTGGTTTTTTAAAAATTTGGATTTTATCTCGATATAGAAACCAATTTGAAAATTACAAACTATCTAGATATCACGTTAAATTTACAAAAAATGGCACAGTATCCCTGTATAAAAAAGAAAACCAAGAACCCCAGTATTTACACATAAAATCAAATCACCCAGCCCATATTATAAGGCACATCTCTAAAAATATTGGGTATAGACTTTCAACTAATTCCTCTAATAGGGACATTTTTGAAGCCAACAAAATAAGTTATAAGCAAGCCCTAATTAAGAGTGGACATAAAAATAAATTAGAATATATAGACAACCACAATATTACTCAGAATAGACATAATAGGCAAAGAAAAATTTTGTGGTTTAATCCCCCTTTCAATTTAGCGGTAAAAACCAAAATTGGTAAGATATTCTTTAATTTATTGGAACAACATTTCCAAAAAAAAAACTGAGTTACATAAAATATTTAACAAAAAAAATAATGTAAAACTTAGTTATTGTTGTATGCCGAATGTAGGGACTATTATAAACGGATTGAATATGAAAAAAACTAGGAATGATCCACGTAGCAATCCTCCTACTTGTAATTGTAGAAACAAAAACATCTGTCCATTACAGGGAAAATGCCAGCAAGAATGCGTGGTGTATCAAGTGAAGATACTAACCCTAAAATATACATAGGTGCTACTCAGGATAAATTTAAGAAAAGATATTATAACCATACGAGTAGTTTTAAGAATGCAAAAATTAAACATAGTACCACGCTATCTACCTACGTATGGAAAACCAAACAAGATAATATAGACCCCATCCTTAAATGGGAAATATTAAAAAAATGCCAAAAATATAAAGCAGGCCATAAATTTTGCAAATTATGTGCCGAGGAGAAATTAGCCATAGCTTTATATGATCGCCCTAACCAACTATTGAACTCTAAAACTGAAATTCTCAATGTATGTAGACATAAAAAAATCATGGCTACTAAATTAGACATTTTTCCCCGTTAATGACTTTCCACCGAGGATTTTTTTTTTTTTTGTTGTTGAATAAATATTTAACCCCCCCCCCACTTAGGTTGTTGTGGTTTTTTTTTGTCACGTGGTATGATTTTACCTATAAATATGTGTTTCCCTTTGCCTCGTTAGCCAAGCTTTCCCTGACGATCCGTTTAGGTGAAACCTAGGTAGGTTTGTTTTGCTCACTAGGTATATATATATATATATATATATATATCTCGATTTAAAGAAAATGAATTTCTTTTTGTATGACCATTTTTTTTTTTTTTTGCAGGACCTAGGTACCTTTCGGCCAACGCTTCATCAGGGTCTTTCGTTTGGCAAATGATTTTAAACAAACAATGAAAAAATAAGAACGCCAAAATGGTATGGTTGGAAACGTCTAAAATCTTACGAAAGATATATACGTAAAATTAAAATAAATTTAAATTAAAATAAATGCGTAAAATAAACTAAGATGGGTAATGATATCTACATTACCAAACCAGACAAAGGTGTTGGTGTAGTCATTATGAACAAGAGTGACTATGTTAATAAAATGAATGTCATTCTAGGAGATACTTCAAAGTTTAGCTTGATTGGTCCTTCCTCAACACATGACCGTATGACAAACTAGAAATAAAACTACAGAAACGGTTATTAGAGGTACATAAAAATAATTTTATATGTAAAGATACCTACAACAGGATTAGACCTGTAGGTTCCCAAAGACCCAGACTTTATGGGTTGCCCAAAATTCAAAAATAATGTGTCGTTACGTCCCATTTTATCTCTGGTGGGTTCAGCATAGCATGAGTTGGCCAAGTGGTTATCAGAGTTAATTAAACCTATTTCTGATTATTTCTCAACCTATTGTGTATCTGACTCCTTCACCTTCTCTAAACTCATTAGAAATTGTTCTATTTCTTCTGATCACAAGATTATGGTGTCTTTCGACATTGTAAGTCTGTATACCAATATCCCCCTCAAAGAAATAGCACAGATATGTGCTGATATGCTCTATAGAAGTTTCCTAAGTCCTCCCTCTATTCCTGAGCCCTCATTCTTAGAGTTCCTAACATCAGTAACAGAAGGAATAGAGTTTAGCTTTGAAAATATTATGTACTCCCAAGTAGATGGCGTTTCTATGGGTAGTCCTTTAGGTCCCTTTTTGGCCAATATCTTTGTCGGATATCATGAGAGCATTTTATTTGAGAAATATCAAAAACCTTATATCTATCAACGTTATGTTGATACTTTTTCTCTGTATAATAACAGAGGAAGCCACTCTTTTGTGAAGCATTAAATTCCTTGCACCCGTCTTTAGTCTTCACTATAGACGAAGAAATGAATAATTCTATATCCTTTTTAGATGTTCATGTGGAACGAAAGAATAATATTTTCATCACTAGTGTTTCGTAAAGAAACCTTTTCAGGTCTTTACACTAATTGGAACTCATTTGTCCCCCATACCAGAAAAATAAATCTGGTTAAGACCTTAGTTCATAGGGCTTTATTAATTTGTTCTTCTAGCACACTTCAACAAGAGTTGAACAAAATTCGAGACATTCTCATCAACAATGGTTTTCCAGCCAACATTGTTGACCGCACAATAAAGCGGAAAATAGAGAATTTCAATATGCCCCCAAAATTTAGCCCAGGTCTTTGCCCTATTTATCTGAAATTACCTTGGCTGGGCAGAAAATGTAAACTTTTGACTGATAAAGTTTCAAATGTTGTTTCTGCTACCTTCTTTTCGGCCAAAGTACGTGTTGTCTTTAGTACTCGTACTGTTTTTCCGTCTTTTTCCAAGGATCGTTTGCCCTATCATAATAAAAGTTCGATTATATATAGATTTAAATGTCAGTGCGAAGCTGAATACATAGGGCGAACATGTCTTCGTTTGGAAACAAAAATCGGACAACATGTACCCAGACACATTAAATTAAATTTAGATAATCGCATTCGTGTTTCACAATCAGCTCACGATTCGGCGATCGGGCAACACCTATTAGAAAATGAGTCATGCTCAAAACGTTTCACAATGGACTCGTTTTCAATTATATGCGTAGGCAGGTCCAAATATCTGTATTTTGGAAGCCATCTGCCTCAAATTATTTAAACCATCGCTTTCTAAACAAAAGGAAAATTTTTCACGATCGCTAAATTTATTTTTTGATATATGAGCAACTTATTTTCCTATCTTACTGCTCAGGTTGGTTCATTATTAATTCATTATTTACGCATTTATTTTAATCGTAAATTTATTTTAATTTTACGTATATATATCTTCGTAAGATTTTAGACGTGTTCCAACCATACCATTTTGGCGTTCTTTTCATTTTCATTGTTTGTTTAAAATCATTTGCCAACGAAAGACCCTGATGAAGCGTTGGCCGAAAGGTACCTAGGTCCTGCAAAAAAAAAAAAAAAAAAAATGGTCATACAAAAGAAATTCATTTTCTTTAAATCGTTATATTTGTTTTGTGGTATCAAAACATTATTCAATAATATATATATATATATATATATATATATATATATATATATATATATATATATATATGAAAATGGTGCTACACACTTGGAAAAACCTTGGATATTTCAACTTGTAAAAGAAACCAGTACCCAAGAAAAGTGACGAATAAAAAAGAGAACCAAGAACATGAAACTCAGGCAAAAACAATCATCCAGAGTTCAAGCTCTGGGTCCAAAGGAAAAACCTCCAAAACAAGTAACTCATATAATAATCTTTTCAAATAAAAATAAACTAATTTATGAACAAGCCTTAAAGAGAAATGGACATAGTAGTAAATTAGAATATATCGATACGAATAATTCCCCTAAAATGCAAGTGGACATAAAAACAGAATTTGAAAAATATTATGGCTTAATCCCCCTATATAATTTATCGGTGAAAAACCAATATAGGTAAGATATTTTTTTAAACTTACTTAAAAAGAATTTCCCTCACAGACAAATATGTTGCATGAAATTTTCAAAGACTACGTCAAACTAAACTATTGCTGTATGCCTAATATGACGAATTTAATTTTTCTCCTATTATATTTATTAAAGACAAACCACACACCATCCCCACAAAGTAATTGTAGGAATAAGGAAGCCTGCCCTCTCCAGGGCAAATGCCAACAAGAGTGCGTAGTTTATCAAGTAAAAATATATAAAGATACACCGAACAATATCGATAAAAACCCTAAGGTTTACATAGGATCTACCCAGAATAATTTAAAAAAAAAAAAAAAAAAAAAAAAAACCTTAGTAGTTTCAATGGCAAAACTTACAAACACAGTAGTACCTTGTCCTTATGTGTGGAAGATCAAACAAAATAAGAACCCACATTTTGAAATGGGGAAATATTAAAAAAAGAAAATGTTACAAGTGTCTGTTGTGAGCGTCTTTTTTCCAGTTTATATTCTTGTGGAACTTATTTTCACCCTACCTTGTTCAATTTTAATTTTGTGTAATTAAAATTTCTCTTTAATTGTGTTCCACCTTTCCCTCCGAATTTACTTTGGGAATACAAATGAAGACACACTCAATCGCCAATGAATACCTTTGAAAAAAGTGTTGGCCAAAAGGTACCTAAGGTATGATGTCTGTGTCGTATAAGCTATGTTTCATTTCTTTGGGTACAAATCACTTTTTGTATATCTTTGTCGGAGGTATCCAAGAAGTTATTTGTAAAATTAATCAGTCTATTAGGTTATGGCACAAGCTTAATTCTTTGAGATTGAGATCTTTTCTAAGGTCTTGTTTGTCATGCAATGTTGTTCCTTTGTTTATAAGATGGAGGTTATTGAAAATCAAAATTAGTTCCTTCTCCATTGAGCAAGCCTTCATTAAATATTAGTCTGACAAATTGATTTTTCACTATCATGTTTATGCTCATTTCGCTTTATTCTAAAGGAAATGTGAGGTAAATTATTTTTGATTACTTTCGTCTCGTTACTTGGTTATTATCAAATTACATTAAGAAAAATCAGTGGGAGAGAATAAATATTTAAATAGCCTCATTTCTAGAAGGTTTGGGGTAGTTGAAGATAATTTGAATAAACATTTTCAACTTTTCCAATATCACTTTGACTGGGATTGAACTGTCAGTTCTTTCTCATGGTTTAGAGTTCTGCATTCCACCTTCTAGAATCAGTAAGGAGCACATTTTGACAGAGTTTGAGATGTTGTTCTCACTTAATTAAACATGTCCCTAATTCTTCTGAGAAGTTATCTAACTAAGGCAAGAGCTAATGAATATTTTACGTTTTCTGTTGAGCAGGATTTCCTTGCCTGGCAAGGTATTCATTATTGTACTATCAAATCCTTAAAGTCAAGGGATGACATGTATCTCACCAAGCATGATAAAGGTTCTGGCATTTTCTTAAATAAACAAGATTAATTGGATAAGATGAATATCTTAAATGATCCTACAAAGTTTAGTAGGATTGGTCCTGCCAATACATGTGATAACACCAGTAAAGTTGAAGCCAGAACACGAAGATGGTTACTCTCCATATACAAGGGCAACCTGATCACAAAGGACATTTAGAACAGGGCGAAACCAACAGGTTCACAACAACCACGAATGTATAGACAGTTCCAGTTTTTCGGTACCCTGGTGTACTAGTGAGCCAGCCAAAATGAGCTGACTCATTTTATAGTTCACCAATAAAAAGGTTAACCAATCAGAAGGCTCAAAATATTTAATGTGACGTGTATAAAGGCGGCCATGTAAAGCAACTTTAACTACAAGGACAAAATTCCGAAAATGAAACAGCATTCTTGCAAAATGCTATATGAAGCTTAATGAAAGACTTCACTTATGCACCGGACGAAGACAAAACCCTCGCGGCTTACTTTGGAAGATATGAAGATTCATATGAGTTTGATTGCGGGAATTTCTTAGACATGAAAAAGTACATCTACTACTGAGGAAACTAGGGTCAAGTAAATACACTAAATTTGTAGACTACATCCTACCGAGGAAAACGAATGAGTTGATTTTCAAGGAAGCCATGAAACTTAACGGAATTATTTAATTCAAACACTTCACTATTCCACAAAAGGTGGAAATGTTTAAATTTAACAAAAAAGGATAGTGAAGACTATGTAACATTCACTTCCGTAGTAAACAAACACTGCATTGACCAAGTTATCTGAACTTGGCCCTGACAATTTTAAAAGTTTAATGTTTATCCAAGGCCTGGTTTCAACTAAAGATGGAGATCAGATGGAGAATTCTAACAAAACTGGAGAGCGAACCAAAACTGACGCTACAAAAATTGGTTGAGGTCTGTCAGATGTATAAGCATAAAAAAGGACTGGCATCACTCACATCCGAAAAGTACGACAACACATTTTTTCCCTCAAAAACAAAAACCAATTATTTTACTAAAAAAGTCAAATGAAACCTCAAGAAACCATCACCCAGTCCATGCTATCACTGTGGGACTTTGCATTGGTACAAATATTGTCCATACCAATATAAGACTTGCCGTGCAATAAAGTGGAACATAAAAGTCCTCACTGTAGAACAAAGGAAACGAAAGCCGAGTAAGAGTCACTAGAACTGACCAAGCAGACGGGATAAATATGCGAAAAATACGTAAAAGTAGAAATGTTAAACAAAAGAAATCAGATAACAATTAAGTCCTGGATCAGATTTAACCATTATTAACTTACAGATGTGGAAGAAATTAAACAAACCAACCATGTTGAGAACAGATAAAATAGCCAGGTCGGTAACAGGAAGTAAAATCAATTTTGAGGGGGAGATTATCACAAATGTGACGTTCAACGGGATGACCAAGAAATTAAAGATGTATGTTCTAAAAAAAAAAAATACGGAAAATTTATTTGGAACTGACTGGATGCAGAAATTTGACCTCTGGGATTTGCCGATAAATAAGTTCTGCCAAAAAGTGGAAAGGTTATCGACTGAGGCAGAGAAATTGAAGGAAAAGTTAAAGGAGAGTTTCCGACATATTTTCAGCCAGCCTCGGAAGGTGTAAAAAAAATGATGGCCAAAATCAAACTAAAAGAAAATATACAACCTATTTTCAAGAAAAATGTACCTTTGGCATCATTAGAAAACAGAAAGAGTTGGATAGACTCGTGAAAACAGGTATATTGACAAAAAATTGGGTGAGGTACGAGTATGCGCCGATTCCTCGACAGGATTGAATGCAGCGATTAAGGGTTATCACTATCCTCTCCCTAGTCCAGAGGAAGTTTTCACAAAGTTGAACGGAGGAAAATTTTTCTCAAAAATAGACTTGAGCAAAGCATACCTACAAGTACCAGTAGATGAGGAAAGCTCGAGGTTGTTGTGCATGAACACACAAAGGATTGTATAAAAGTTCCAGAAATTACCATTTGGGATCAAGGTCGCGCCAGCGATATTTCAGCAAATAATGGACACTATGCTAGGCAGACTGGATTTCACCATCACATACCTTGATGACATCCTGATAAATTGCAAAAATATTGAACAACACTGGGAACACATTCAAGAGGTTTTCAGACAGATACAAAATTAAGGTTTTAAGGTAAAGGAAAATAAATGTGACTTTATGAAGGAGATAAAATATCTGGGCCACATTATTAATGAAGAAGGAAGAAGACCAGACCTCGAAAGAGCCATGGCAAAAAAAAAAAAAAAAAAAAAAAAAAAAAATGCCAGCTCCAAAAAATTTAGCCAAGTTACAAAGCTTCTTCGGCTTAATAAATTATTATCAAGAATTTATTCCTAACATGCACAAATTACGCGCACCCCTAAACGAACTGTTGAAGGAGAAAGTTTGGGAATGGTCAAATGAATGTCAGAAAACTTAACAAAATCATTAAGACTAACAGCAGATTTATTTTTAGCACATTATGATCCAAAATTGGAAATAATAGTCACGAGTGACTATGGTGTTGGGGCATGTATATTTCATAAAATGCCGGATGGGACACTAAAACCCATCGCGCATGCATCAAGAACGTTACTACCACCCGAACAAAGTTACTCGCAAATCGAAAAAGAAGCGCTGGGGATTATTTTTGCGATTACAAGATTCCACAAATATATTTACGGTAGATTTTTCACCTTGCAGACAGACCACAAGCTGTTACTAACAATATTTGGATCAAAGAAAGGTCTACCTGTCTACACTGCTAATAGATTACTAAGATAGGGATGATTTCATTAAATTATAATTTCAAATTGGAGTATCTTCCATCAAACAAAATTGGGCATGCAAACAGTCCTTCGAGACTAATACCAAAGAAAATGGAGCCATTAGAAGATTCCGTAATTGCAGCTCTACGATATGAAGATATTAGAACATCATTATGGTAGTACAATTCGAAACCTCCCCGTCACATTACAGAAAATAAGAAATGACGGAGTGAATGATGAATTTATAAAGGAAACGAAAACAAAAATTGCAGGAAAAAATAAGCATATATCATACAGTTTTTCGTTATGTGATAATGTTCTGCTATATAATGAAAGAGTAGTAACCCCGAAAACGCTAAAAAGTCGAATCCTCAAGGATTTTCACATGAGCCACCCAGGAAAGAACAGGATGAAATCCTTAATGCGATGTTATGTGTAGTGGCCAAGCATGGATCAAGATATACATATGGTGGACAAATGCAAGGGTTTTCCTTAGCAGCCAAGGCACCTCCGATCACTCAAGCAAAGGCCTAAGATCGACTGTGGTCAAGAATCCATGTAGATTTCGCAGGTCCATTAGAGGATTTCTACTACTTGATTGTAGTAGACAGTTACAGTAAATGGCCAGAAGTATTTCGTTGTAGAAAACCTACTTCTGAGAAGACAAATTGCCTTCACAAGCTGTTTGCTTGTTTCAGAGTGGTTGATTGTTTATTCACCGATAATGGGACAATTTCCATCTGTGGATTTTCAAGAACTTTTCAGGTGAAACACATCAAATCTCCGCCATATCACCCAAGGTCAAACGAGCAAGCAGAGAGGTTTGTAGATAGATTAAAAAGAGTACTAAGGAAAGCTTATGATGTACCAACATAAAAGGCTTTACAACAATTCTTGCAAGTGTATAGAATTACACCGAACAGTACTACGTCATTGGCATTATCACTGGCAGAAGTAATGTTCCCTCAAAAAATTAAATCGATATTCGACAAATTACAGCCAAAACAGACAAAGCAATCACCAACGTTTGTACCAAAAAGAAAATTTAGCCCAGGGGAGAAAGTTTTTTTTTTTTAAATGTTCAAAAACAACACATCCTATAATTCAGAGTCCGAAGTTCTTGCATAAAAGGCACTGAAATCAGATCAGAAAGAGGCTGTTAGAGGATTCTAACAGTCTACCTCAGGAAGAGGAGGAAGTAATGGACACAATATTTGACACATTCAATATGCAAAAGCCTCAAGCAATTTCAAAACCATGGAAATCAAGCAGAAAAAGAAAATTTATAGAGCCTTTGATGATTAATCCGAAGAGGAAAAAATATTAAAGACCCCTGCAAGGTAAAAGCTTGGGAAGGGGGGTCTCATGGGTCCTTACCTATAACTACAGAATCAACTCTTCCTAACACTATATATACTACGCCTCTTAAAAGAGAGAGGGACGAATCGAGTCAAGCCGATAGTAGTTCACTCCAAACCAGACTGACAGTCATGCTAACACCTTCCACATCTTGTATTATTATTTTGTGTAATATATCTTCATTATTTCTACTCTTGTGTTAGTGTTCTTCCTTGGTACTAACCTGGACCATAACACTAATAGAATCTAAGTTACCCAAAAATCTGTGGGTCTATGCATTAAATACAACCGTATAAATAAGAAACCGTTGCTATAATATTAGCATTAAAAAGACTCCTTACAAGGCTTATATGAACTATAAACCCAATGTAAGTGGTATGCATATTTTTGGTACAATTTGCTCTACATGTCAACTACAGGGCAAAACTAGATCCAAAAAGTTAAAGACATTCATTGGCTATGACAAAACAAGTCCAGCCAATATGATTTATTTCCCACAAAGTAAAATAATAAGGAAGATCAGATGCATCAGATTTACAGATTCCTTTGAGCAAGGGGAGGATCCTGAAGAAAAGAACATTAACTGCAAAGAACTGGTCCAACATCAACTAGTATGGCCTAATTATGAGATAGGGCCCATAAATAGAAAACCCGTTCAAAATCCACAATTAAAGGAAGGTGTTATACCACATGATATAGATGAGGAAAAATCAGAATCTGTCAGCATTTGCTTGATAACCATTCTTGTGCCTCTGAATATGAAGATGCTTGGTTTTCAGTATGACACAATGCTCACTCAATATACCATCTCTGAGTCTTGGAAGCTGTTTTTATAGTGTCATCAGCCAAGCCTGTGTAAACAAAAGGAACTTTTTTTTTTTTTTTATGTTCCTTGCATTTGTTGGGTTTGTGAGTGTTTTATCCATTTTATACTCTTGTGGAACTTACTTTCACCCCACTGTTCAATTTTAACTGTGTAATTAAAATTTCTTTAATCACGTTCCACCTTTTCCCTCATTTACTTTGACGGTGTCTTCATTTGTATTCCCCAACAAATACCTTTGAAAGTGTTGGCTGAAAAGTACCTAAGATGATGCCTGTGTTGTTAAAGAGATTTTTATATATATTTTATTTTTTGCATAATATATATATATATATATATATATATATATATATATATATTATATTTTATATTGAGTATTTTGCTGTCATATTTCATTACATTGGAGCATTTTACAACTTTTGGTTGATTGGGTTTTATGGCATATCAATGTTGGTCATTTAATGCCAAATTTAGTATTATAATATATATATATATTCTTTATTCAAAAAAAGTAATATGGGTTATTTCACGGCATTATGAAAATAATTAAGAAATTTTGAGGATCATGATTAGGCAGCATGTCATTAATTGCCTAATAAAGTCATATTTTACACTGGAGCATTTTTACAACTTTGGTTGGTTGGGAACTTTTTTATTGGCATATCTGTCCAATTCCACTTTAGGTCATTTAATCGAAGTTTAGTTATATATATAAATATATATATATATCCTTATACATTAAAACTAGTGTTCTTAGCATTTTTCCTTTCGTTAAAAATATATAATTATTTTTTTTTTTCCTGACATTACTTGTTTTTTTTTGGACGTAGTTTATAGTCATAACCAATATATGTGGATATATGATGGGAAAAACTGGGAGTTCATTATTTGCCCCCTCCTGGGACCCATTAATCAGGTTTTAGTTTTAACCCGGGCCAGGTTGGACCTGGGACTTAACGCCAGCAATTATAAATAGTTGGTTCCATGCTTCCTCAAAACCTGGTTGTTGATCAAAAGGCCTTATTTGTTGGATGTTTTTTAATCGTCTAACCCAGGACGTTTACAATTTTTGGAATTTAAAATATATTTTAATTATATATATTTGTTTATATCCAAATCTTCCTATATATTACTTATCTATTTATTTTTTGGCTAAAGGCACCTTGGTTGGGAAAAAAGATTTCACTAAACATTAAAACAATCTATGCATTCTACTTGGTATTAAATTATTATTATCCATGTTTATATTAATTTAATTTTGGAATTTAAAATTTTTAAATTTTTGAGCCAGGTCCATGTTTCAGGCAAACCATTATTTTCCCAGGTCCAACTAATGTCTCTTGTTGCTCTTAATTGGCTCTTCTTTCTGTTATTTCTCTTAAGATCTGTTCTGCCATCTATTTACTCATGCTCATTATGTTATGCATTGTTTTCCTCTCTTGCCCTCTGTCCTGTGAGTATCAAATTTTCCAAACCCTCCTTCCTCATACACCCTAGAAACCTAAACTTTCTCTTCCATTTTTTTCCCCCCCTCTCCAAAACTGTCATTACTCACATTTTGGTCAATGGTAACCTCAAAACCAATAATTGAATAAAACAAATAAGATAAACCCCCGCAAATGAAATCAATTACTTATACAATCACTATAAACTACTTTCCAGCCCATAATCAGTCTTATTGAATAGCCATGAGACTAACACAAACTGGAAATAAACTTGTTACCCATTAACCATGATACCTGCCCAACCAAAAGATTTGGTGTGGGGATCATTCTTTGGCATTCTTTTCAGATGGATTTTGATTATCATGTTTTGTTTGTTTTTATTACTAAACTTATAGTGATAAATAAAGGAGACTGGGATTGGAAATAAATAGTAGCATCACCTTAAGATTGTTTAGGTTGTTTGCTGCTGATTTTAGTAGACAGCTTGACTTTAATAGATGTGCTAAAAAGATGAGAGAATAAAAGTGAAAACTTACTGATGCTGGAAAGAAAAAGCTAGAAAGGTGGAAATAACAAGTGGTAGTGTCAATGCATTATGGTTGAATGGTGGTTGCATAAAAGCTGGAAAAAATGATGGGCAGGTTTTTTTTTGTCTGTATATCAGTGAGACTACAAGCTATTGTGGCATTTCACCCTGGAAGGAGAGAGTGGGGAGAATGTGTGTGGCCAGTGACATGATCAGAGCCTTTAATGGACAGGGGAGACACAGTGGTATGACTCACAAAAAGTTGGTTACTAGGTTGCAACATATCACTGACTTGGCAAGTCTGATGCCACTGTACCTTAAAAAGGGGATGCATTGGCTTTATATGGAGATGAATGACAGATGCTGAGGCCTTTACAAATGGATCTTTTGTAGCATATGGAAAATTAATAAAATCCAAATGGATTGGCGATTCCATTGATGCTTATGCTAACGTCAGGCAATTGGCAGAATTAGCGGGATTTGTGGGAAGGACTTCAGAGAGGATGTAAAGCTGGTATTTGTGCACAGATTCCCAGACCAAATATTAATTGCACTTCAGCAGCTGCCCCCAGGTAGAAAATGAAGAGATGAATGAGCTGATAACTGCCGCTAGGGTGCTAATTGTAAACTGAAGCAGTAGGAGACAATAGGGTAGGTCACAAACTTCTATATTGATGCCATCCTTGTGGATGAGATATGGTTGTACATGCAGAAAAAGTAAGATGCCACTTCAAAAAATATGGAGGAATATCAAAACCTTCAGAGTCACATGACGAGGGAGAAGCACTCAGGCTAAAGTTACAGAAGGATAAAGAAACTGGAGAGTTGATGTTCCAAAGGGGGTAATAAGATTCTGCCTATGTCTGATGAGTAAACGAGAATTGTTTTTGACATATGGGAAGCTGGTGGGTCACCACCCTGTGGATGGATGGTTGAGGGTCACATGAAACTATATAAAAAAGACAGGCCAAAGAGAGAAGACAGGATGACTGACTAAGTGACAAAACACTCAAAATAAAGGATGTCACCGGAGAGGTGAGCGAGAGGAAAATGGCATGTACCAAAAGGCGGACAATGGCGTAGTTTGGTGTGATGCAAGTAGCATAACAATGGGAGTTGTATTGGATGTAAGGGGTGTCAAAGCAGAGGACACTGCTTGGTTAAGGAAGAAAATGGATGCCAACCACAAATGTAGCAGAATTGGAAGCATTAATGAAAGGCACCAACTTGGCACTGCAGTAGGAACTGAAGAAAAGAGTATAATGATGAAGTTATCAGTGTTCATGTGAGTTGAGTCTTATTACAAAGGAGAGCAGGATACGGACTAAAGAAGCAGCAGGGATGCTCAAAGTGTAGATTGGGAATTTTGAAGGATGTCATTAAAGAGTCTGACATACAGATTAGAGCCAGCCTTGTATCCCCCGAGGCTAATAAGGACAATGTGCTCGCAAGGGTGAGGAAAGATTGAATGAAGATAGCCCTTGATGCAGCCAAAGAATATGCCATGTGCAATGTTGAAGATGGAAGCACCAAAAAATTGCACAAGATGCACCCCACGGGTGTTGAGAGGACGCTATGTCTAGTCACGAAAGCAGACCCAACTGTCTCTAGAGGAGTTGTGCATAGAGTAGTGAGAGATGCCAATCAATCGATCCCACACCAAGTATGCATGAGGCCGGTGAAGTTCAGGTCTCAAACAATTGGGCAAGACTAGCAATTTATGTAATGCATTACCAAAATGAGTCATATCTGTTGATGGTTGATTGCAGGCCCAAAAGAATAGCCATATAGGAGTTAAAGGAAGAAATGGAGACAGCAGTTGTATTTATGCTGAACAAGTTATTCCTAGAGAGAGGCCCAGTGGAAGAGATCCTAATGGATAATGGCACAGCTTTCAAGTCAATGCAATATTGGCAAGGTGGAATATGCAAGCATATTACAGGACTTCATACAGACATAATGGAAACAGCATTCTAGAGAGGCACCACAGCATTGTGAAGGCAATAGCTGAGAGGGGTCAAATATCACCAACTGAGGTGGTCTAGTATAACAATTGAGCAAAAAGAATTTTATATTAGGAAATTTTACATTTCTATTTCAGAAAATAGACTGAGCAAGGCTATATGTTTAGCTCAACAAGAATCAAAGAATAAATATGTATTACAGCCAAAGCGATCCATAACTCGGGCCTCTCCACTGTGTTGATCTGTGAGTGACTGGGGGCAGGCAAATGGTTAACATGTGAAACTTTGTTGCTGAAATTGGATTAAGAAACTTTTTTTTTTTTAAAAAAAGAAATTGATACTTTTTACCTTTGGATTAACTTCATTATTTAAGACATTGAAGTAAATATATTTGTTTTATTTGAACTTGCATATTTTATCCTTAAAACATTTTCAGGGCAAAATTCACAAGTGTCATTAAGAATTCTTAAAACTAATTAATGAATAATTTTTGTTTCTTTAACAGAACATGTACTTTTTTTTTTTTGAAAAAAAATACAAATTTGTCTTTTGTAAATTGAAGGCATTAAAAATGACATTAAATAAAGAACTTAGTTAATGTCAAAAGTGAAATTCAATAAAACTTAATATTTTACAACTAGTCTCAAAAGTATACCACAAAATCAAAATATTTGACCTGCCTCAGGCTTCCATGGAAAAATTAAATGGTTCAACTGAAGTAACCAGAAAGGTATCCTTTTTAATCATGCAAACACTCATAAAAAATATAAATGGAGTCTAATACAATTAAAAACTCTACAATGAATAAATAGTAAATAAATATAAATGACAAAAGAATGGACAATGTCATTTTAATTATAATGACTGTATTTGACAGCATAAAGCACTTTTACTGTTTTTTTTTTTTTTTTAACTAAAAATCTTAAAATTCCCCTGCATCTTACATGCCATTATGTAGGTTTAAAATTTGCAATAGTCAGCTCAAATTAGCTACCTGACAACTATTAGCTTAGACTTTAGAGTAACTTTCATATACCTATTGTCATTATTTAAAAGGCTATTATGTAGATTAAAATGTTATTGATAATATTCATATTAATTATCACATTTAATATTCGTAATTTGTTTAACTAAAATTATATGCAATAAATTCAAATTATATATTTGCAAAATATATTTGTTTCATTAATATTTTTCTTGTGATAACTTCTGGTTGTATTGGTATAAATACAATCAGAATTTTTATATCCTAATTATTCCAGTAAGAAGTTTATAAGATGCATGTTGTACAGATCATAAAGGATACAGAGATTTTTTTTTTTTTTTTTATAGGCTCGTATTCTTTTTTTCCTATTATTTTTAGTTTAATTGCAATCATAGCTTGTTTAACCAAAGTAATACCTTAGCATTTACTAATAACCTTATAACCTGTAGCATTTACTAATAATTTTATTTATTACTAAATTTTCTTGATTTGTCCTGCAGATATTGCAGCGTCTTATATGCCATCAAATATGGTAATTCTTGAAATTAATTAACAAGGGTAGATTTGAAAATTTTTAGGGAGAACAAAAGACCCATTGTGTTACTGGCTCTAAGGACCTGCTGATATTTTATTTTTTTTTTTAATGGACTGTGATTGGACAGTTAAAAGGTGAACCGACCACCCCCCCCCTTGAAGGGGAAGGGAGAACTGGGACCCGACCTTATCGGCAGTTGGAAACTAGACTGCTTAGGGAAGAGGTTCGTTTTGCCCTCTCCCTGCTGAAAAGGCAGGCAGCGTTTGCCCATAAGTAAAGGATGCATGGGTAACAAAGTTACTGAGGGCAAGTTTCCCCTTCAGAGGAAGTTGAGAAGTCCTCTCGAAGAAGCCCCAAAAAAGAAAGGTTTTACTACATGTTTAATGTAAATTTTCACTTTCTAGCGGCCGTAAAAGAAAGGCATAATTTCCCAGCAGACTGGAGGAAAATAAGTAAAGAAAGAAGGGAGTTTGGACACAAGACAAAAGAAAAAAGATAAAAACTTTTGAACCTTGAAAGGACAAAGTGTACTGAAGGGCTAAGGCTCTTCCCAAATTTTTTTTTTTTTTTTTATCATTGACACAGCAGGTGGGCACAATTCTTTTGTTTTTTTGGGCATTGTAATTTTTAAGTTTTACTTTTCTGCTATGTTTTTTTTTTTTACATTGTGTTCCTCAGAGAATAGGTTATCTTATTCTCAGCAAAAAGGGACAAATTTTTGAATGAACCCTTATTTAGCTGGTTAGAAATAAATATTTTTTCTTTGTAATTGAATCTGATTTGCATTTTTTTTCTTTTTCATTATTAATTCAGGTTTTATTTTCTGAAAGAAAATAAAATTTCCAAAATAAAATATTACATTTGTTTAATTTTATTGTGTTAATAGCACACAAGGTAAAAATCTAAACCTAGCCACTAAAAGGGGCATAATTCGAATTGATTTAACAAATTTGTATATCTTGGAAAGAGATGGGTGGCACATGCATTCACTCAATCTGCCATAATAATGCTGAAAGACGTATGATAGTCCTGTTAGTGATATTTCACACAGTGAAGTCATTCTTAGTGAATAATTCTAGAAAAGTTAATTGATCTGTTGAATTTCCAGAAATGCTTATTGTATTAATAAAAGAATTGATTTTATGGTTATAGACCAAATATTTGATGTTATAAACTGACATGCAATGATTGCATGTTTTTCCATACAAGAGAGAATATGAAAAAATATAGGTTATCTCCCCTTGGTTGAGAAGAAACCTGATAGGGAAGATCAGTCCATTTAGTGGAAATAATGGGTAACACCCAAACTTGGGTGTCAGATGAATTTGAGTGTCAAAGATAGAACACAGAGATGAAAGGTGGTGTTTTAGCCTGCTCCTAAGGACAGGCAATGCTGGCTAAAAAAAAAAAAATTAAGCTATTAAATTTTTAAAGCTTGCAATTTGAATGTTACCATGCTGGTATATATACAATTTTTTTTCGCTTTCAAAAAGTCAAATATTAATGTTTCAGCACTGGTCACTAACCAATGAAGCAATTCATTATTTTAGTAACATAAAAATTGATAAGAAAATCTTTTTTAAAAAGAATATTAATGTTATGTCACTACAAAGGATTCAGACAAAACATTATGATTCTGATATTCTTATCAGGACATTTGAATATTATGTTACATATTGGTCATTATAGAAAAGACTTCAGGATGATTTTAAGTTACCAAATATGAGAACATTACTAGCTTTAATGTCAGTTTCAAAATTAGATGACTAATTTTCTATTATTTGATGAAGTGTATGCCAATGTTTCCCTACAATATTGCAGGAGAAAACTTATTTGGTTTGGTTGAAAATTGAGGGATGAGCAAATACAAATTTTTTTTTTTTCGCTGCACAAATTCGCATTGTCTTTATTTTGGTCTTCCCTCATACCATTAATCATTTCAATTTTTAATGTTTTAATTGTATGTAGAATGTTTGTGGGAGTAAATGTATCTTCGCAATAAATCATTAATCCATTCCCAGTCGACCCTGATGAGCTTGGGAACAAAACTGGTTGGTCTGTCTTTTAAGCGTTTTCATTTATTTTTTTTATTTTCATATTTCACAATGCCTATAAAGAAACAAATTACATCTTTTCCTTGCAATATTACGTTTTTGTACCTCTCACAATTTATTTAAATATTTTAAGCGGAGGTATTCTAAAGATATTATCAAAAAACTTAAGTTTCTTATTAAGGTAAGGATAAAAAAAAAAAAAAAAAAAATCGTTAAGTTTCTTCAAGCCTGTATAGAAAATCAGGTTTGCCCCTCTTTTCAGTTTCGAATTAGGAGTGCAAAACTTCAGCCATGTTTAACAATCGAGATTTTCATGAGGGATTCTATTCAGTTTTGTAAAAATAGAATTCTTCAACTGACCTACGATCTTATTCTTCATAGATCGTTTTATTTGCCTTTCATTTTTGATAGGATTAGGTTCTCATTTTGTTGGCTCCTTTCATTCTAAATTAAGAATTTTAGCTAGTGACACACAATCTAAGTTGCAGCACTTAATTAGTAAATTGTTTGGACAAGTTGTGGAACCAATTTCAGGAGTTATCATTAACTTGACCATGTATGAGCTTTCTGAGCTAGAGTCTAATATAATTTCCCATGGCCTTGACTACTGCGTTCCATTTAGGGTTTCTGATAAGGAAAAATTTTTTTCGGGTTTGAAGTGTTACCTTCGCAGTTGTGTAGACTCTTGCCTCGCTCTGCTGACTCACTTTCCAATCTTAAGGCTACTCTTAATAGTTTGGCACATACCTATGCTATAACTCCTGTAGCCCTTTCTGAGTCTAAGTGGAGTAAACAGCACCGTTCCGAGGTCAGGACTTTAAAAGCAAATAACTTGGTAATTACTCGTCCTGATAAAAGGTGCTGTTATTGTCTTGCTGGACCATACTGATTATGTTTCCAAAATGCAACGCATTGTTGGTGACACTACAAAATTTCTTCCTCTCGGTCCAGTTGAGACATGATCGCACAATTCCCAATAGAAATTAAACTTCAAAAGAAGCTTTTATCTTGGACTAAACGTGGTTTCATATCCCGTGAGATATATTAGACCTGTTGGGTCTATTCGCCCTCATTTATATGGTCTTCCAAAGATTCATAAGGATGATGTACCCCTTCGACCCATTTTGTCCATGTCAGGCTCATCTCAACAAAGTTGCTAAGTTTTCTTTCTGACCTTCTTCAACTTGTTGAGCATTTTAGCTTATACTATTAAGGATTCTTTCATTTGTTCAGGTTATACGTGAGACTCCTAAAAATAAATTTAGGTGTTCCTTTGATGTATTTTCTTTGTTTACTGGTGTTTCAGTAATGGAAACTATAGATATTTGTTGTGACCTGTTATATCAAAGTTGTTTGTCACCTCCGGATATCCCAGAAAATGTGTTTGTTGAGCTTATGCAATTCGCTACTATGTCAGTTGAGTTCAGCTTTAATAATTTTATGTAAAAGACAGATTGATGGGGTTGCCATGGGCTCCCCACTGGGTCCAGCTTTGGCCAACATTTTTGTGGGCTTTTACAAGTCATCCGTCTTCACTTATGACAATGCACCGTCTATGTACCGTCGGTATGTGGACGATACGATACATTTTGTCTTTTCAATAATGAAGTGGAAGCTGATTCCTTTCTCAGTCATGAACCAACTTCATCCATCTTTGAAATTTACCATTGAAAAAGAGTAATTCTTGTCTCTCCTTTCGTTGTCCTTGTGCATCAGACTCCTTCTCAATTTCTTACTTTGGTGTTTTGCAAACTAACGTTTTCTGGTCTGTATATGCGCTGGGACTCATTTTGTCCCAAAAAGCGTAAAATCAATCTCATCAAGTCCTTCACTCACAGGGCCTTGATGATTTGTAGTGAACAATATTTGGATGATGAATTGGATTTTATCTACTGCACTCTTAAAAAAAAAAAAAAAAAAAAAAAATGGATATCCTAGTGATACTCTTGATAAATGCCATGCGTGATAAGATTATTAGTTTTTGAAGGGATAAACAATACTTAGTTCAGAAATGTCCTATTTATCTGCGGCTTCCTTTTATTGGTTTGTGGGGCGAGCTTATGGCTAAGCGGATTTTGTCTGCTGTTTGACTGTGCTATTTTTCTGCTCAACTAAGGATTCATTTTGCAACTCATTCTGCCTTTTCCTCTATGCGTAAGGATCCTCTTCCTCCCCATCAGGTTTCTTTGGTGATTTATTTGTTTAATTGTGGTAGCAACTACATAGGAAGGACTTCCCAATGCTTGGATTGTAGGATTAGGCAGCATGTCCCATTATGTGTTCTTGATTCAAATGCCCGTAAGAGCCAGCGGGTAAATACTTCCAGGTCAGCTATCACTGAACATATAAATTGCAGGGATTGTGCAATGAATTTCAGTCCGGACTGGTTCTCTTCTGACTAGTTTGCACTCCTTTTTATTTGTGGGCACTGGAGTCCCTGTACATCCAGGCCAGGGAGCCATCTCTTTGTAAGCAAAAAGAGACTGTCTCCTTGGATTTCACATTATTAGACTAGTGTCTGTGAATCATACATCCCTCCCCACACAATTTTTTTCTCTACTTTTTGTTGCACAAATTTGTGTGGTTTTAATTTTGGTCTTCTCTCATACTATTAATCATTTCAATTTTTAATTGTATGTAGGGTGTCTGTGGTAGTATATATATATAAAAATAAGCAAACTGATCTTTATAGACCATACATATAGATGTCAATGGCCCTTAAAAAAAATAGCCTAAGAGAAGTTAAAAGAATAAACCTATGGAGGCTCTTTAAGGACTATGATTTAAAGATTAAACTGTAAATGAACAAAGAAAAAAAAAAAAAGTAATTTAAATATTACAATGTCTCAAAAGTGACCTAAAATTTGTTAATGGGGGCAAGGAATGGCTTGTTAATTTTAATGCCTCAAAAACAAAACTGCTTTCTATTATTCATCTGAGAGAACCATTTCTGCCTTCCCGACATCCTAGCTTCAGTTACTTTCCTACCTCTGTAATGTTGCTTCCCTGTCCTATAAATGCTTTCATGGTAAATGTTTAGATATGAGGCATGGTGGAGTAATGGATGGTGGCTCGGATTGAGGAATCAGAGTTCAAATTCCAGTTGAATCCATTATGTTCACTTACATGCTAATACCCTTGGGAATGGGTATGAATACACTTCTTCCCCAGCTATGGGTAAATAGCAGGAGGGACTGGGTTCTATAGCCTTGGTTGGCAACTGGTCTAGAAGGACAACTCTGAATTCAAAACTTTCAGGTTGAGAATTATGCAGTGGGCTAATAACCTACTCAAAAGAGTAGCTTGTCATAGAAACTGAAACAGTACCTTGCACTCAAGGAATTTAAAGGCATAAAATTATATATGTTTAGATGAACATTCCTCTATGCTACCTAAGCTTTATGAATTTAGTCACAGTACTAGATTGCTAACAAGTTCAAACAGTTGTATTGGTTAGATGTGACCATAAGTTCTTTGCTCACCTGAGGAATTCTAAATTCATGATTTCCATCCAACTTTGCTATTCAAAACTTTAAATGCGATGTCAATTGTTATCTACCATCTTCAATTTCTCTATTGTTCTTTATCCTTAAGTTTCTCTCCCCTCCCCAACACACATTCAGTAATCCCGAGTGTCTTAGTGGATTTATTGTCATGCATGGGCACGAAACGATTAAAGATTATACAGTCATGACTGAACCCACCAAATATCTGCAAAACATTTGGAAATCTAGGTCCTTTGAGCACCATATTTATCATGAATTTGATTTCATGATATAGCCTAAAACACAACAGAATAGTTTAAAATAGGGTCACATGAAAACTTTCACCAGCTGTTGCTACTCCTCACAGCCCTCTGCCTCCTGGCTAAGCCCAGAGGTCATGTGCACCACATCTACATCACTAGTGAGAGACATGAGCCCTGCCAACAATGGACTTCAATTGCCTGTGGCAGAATGACAGCCATGATATGCTGGATGTGTAGAGTGTCCACCAAGGACAAGGTCAGGTTAGACTCAGAAGTGAAGACTGTGCAGATATAGACAATGATGGGATGGCCATGTTGAGTGCATAGAGGAGCCTATCAAACAGATCAGTGAGGTGATGATTGAAGGCAGGAGAGGAATGTCCCAAAATGACTTGGGAGGATGGTTTTTGGATGGACAGGGAAACACTGAGCCTAGAACGAGCTGATGCTAGTGACAGGCATATATGCAGAGGTAAATAGAGAGCCTGTCATGTAGGACACCTTGTTTTGTGCAAGATTAATCTTGATCCTGCCTCAAAGAAAGAACAATGTCAAAAGCCATTGAAAAGTTAAGGAAAAATAAATTAAAATTTTTGTAGAAGGTAAGCAAATTAATTGAAGCAGGAATACTGAATTAATTTCCCTAATAGATATTAGTGTGATGAATTAACTAGCCTGAATTTTTTCTCATTGTCAGTAAACGAAAACATTTAGTCATTATGGAACAAAAAGATTATGTTAAAGTCAAGACATTAAAGTAAATATGGTACTCAACGAAAATACAAGGATAGGCCATAATCACAGATCAATCCATCTCCGGCAAGAAGCGTGTCGCCATGTCCAATGGCACCCCGACCAGCCTGTTTCAGCAGCTGGTAGAGTTTGCGCGCGTGTCTCCACACGCAGATGCTCTCTCGGCCTCCTCGGCCACCCTGCTCCAGCGCGCATTGCTATCGGTCCTAATGGCCTCCCTCAGTTGGCGCCGAAGAATGCGATAGTTTCTAGCTTTCGCAATCCACACTCTTCTCGCTCTTGCCATCGACTTGATCCTCAACACTGCCCTCCGCGGCTACCCAGGTGTGTCAGTCGGTAGAGATGTAGAGGTGTCGGACTTAGCCTATGCCGATGACATCATCCTTCTGGGGTCCTTGATTGCAGACGTCGAAAGTGTTCTCGAAAGAGTTCACAACGCGGCCCGCTCTGTGGGTATGCGTATTAATTAATAAGACCAAGGTGCTTTTTTCCCTAGTCCCACCAGAAGCCCAACACCCCATCTCGCTGGACGGTGTCAACCTGGAAGTGGTAGAGTCGTTTGTCTGCCTGGGATCGGCTGTGGTTGCATCCAGACAAGAAGTGTTTGAGGTGGAACGTCGGATAGGCGCGGCGAGATCTGCTTTCGCCCGTCTCCAGCGCTGCCTGTGGAACCGGAGAGAGATCTTGGCCACCACGAAAGGGCGAATCTTCCAGGCGATCATTCGCTCTATCCTTCTATATGGGTGTGAAACCTGGCCGCTCAGGGTGGTTGACCAGCGCAAACTGGGAGGTGTTCGACAACGACTGCCTCCGTCGCATCCTACGCCTTCTGCCCGCAGTCCTTCAACGGCGTCTGCGATGGTTCGGACACACTGCGCACCGGTCAAGAGGGGAGCTGATATGGGACGTTCTCCTTCCCACACTGCCGTCTACCTGGCGGAAGCGGATAGGCGGACAGCTGAAGACGTGGGCCTCAACGATCAAGGAGGATCTGGCGTTACTTTCTGGCCCGCATGTGGTCGGCCTCCGCCGCTGGAACTGTGACTGACTTGCCATCTCGTGCGCATAAACCAACAGACCGGCGTGGGCAGCAATGGTCCGTGATGCGGTGCGTCAACAGGAAGAAGCCGGCTCAATCCGCCCAGGGTGAATGCCGCATCAAGACAAGAAGACATAATCACAGATACAAAGAATAGATTTATTATAAGATTGCTGTCACCTGACACTGCAACTGCATCCAGCACTTCTGCCTCTATCCTCTCTAATGATATACATACTAGTGTGCGGGGAGGGGAAAAGCTTGTAGCAACAATGCATCAGATCCTAAGAAAACTGGCAAGGTATAACTCAAGAGGTGAATTGCAAAAAGCTATTAAACTCAAATCCTAGTAGCAAATGAAAAAAGCTTTAGGATTTAATTTGAATTGCAGCATATCAATTCTTTGTGGGTTATTTTAAATGAAAAGATTTAGGCTTGTAAAAATACTTTTCTGCTGCACTTTATTCGATTTACAGCTTAACCCTTTGTGGGTTAGCTAAAGCAGAAACGCCTTTGAATTCTGTAAGAATTTTTGGTTAATTTGCATTGTAATCACCAAATACCAACTGTAATGAAGCTGTTCCATTATGGCGGGAAATTGCTCAATTATTTTGAAAATAAGTTTGTGCTTGATTACTATTTAGGAGTTATTGACAATGTAAGTTAGACTTCTGCATTGATTCTACAGTTCAGCTGCCATTATTGACATAATTCACATGTCCAAAAGAAAAAAAAAAGTCACTCCTCCTTTTACTCTCATCTAAGAAGCCACATGAATTTTAGTTCCTGCCACCAGTTTCAATTGTATGTATCTCTTTGAATTTCACTAAAATTATTTTTATGTACCTGTTTTGTTTTTTTTTCCTTTTTTGTTTGCAGTTACTAATTGTTTTAGTTTTCCAAATTGTTCTAATTGAAGTGAATTTAGTCTACTCCCCCACTATTTGCTTTCAAGAACTTTGTTTGAATGGGCTCTTTTGAATATTCAGGCTAGTATCAGACATTAACTTAATTCCTGGAACAGTTGTGGAGCATTTTGACTTTACAAAGTGCATGTTGGCACTTAAACTAAGTTGAAATTTTATATTCCAGTTTCAACTGACTGCCAGCAATGTTGTTTATAGTGTGTGTGTATGTGTGTGTGTAATAGGAGTAGATAGGTTCGTTTGCCTATCACTGGTCAATACGCCTCCCCCTTTTCTTGAACGGGTATAGAGGCTCATCCCTTGTTTCCTGTTTATGAAGGAGGTTCCTCTCAGGTTGCTGTTCCCGACTGGTAGTTAGGAGCTCTAAGTCTTGCATAGCATCTTGAGCAGCTACTCTGAGTAACAGAAACAAAATATCAGGATGCTTGTAGTGCCAGGTCACACATGGAAGAGTCCCTGCATGCACATCTGGTGAGCAATCCTAAGGCTACATTATGTTGCAATCTGCACCAGCTCCTTTCTGTCCATGTCACATTACTTTAGGCCTTTTCATCACCAACATGACAAAAAAAAAAAAAAATCCACATGCATGGCCTGGGAGTTTATGCCCAGGACCATATCCCACTGGCTAGAGAACTCTTGAATCTCCAGAACATTCACGTGTCTCCATCTCTCTCAATTCTATAAGATATCTTTCTCTATCACTCTCCATCCTCTCATGACGGATATATTCAATAGTATTTCCGATAATATAGACTTTAATGCCCACCATAACATGTGCCATAAAACTAACTGACCTTGCTGGTAAACAAACCCTTAACTTTTCAATCACAAGATCCCTCATACGCATTTCCCCAATAACCTTGACAATGCTTTCCTTCTCGATCTGTTTTACCTGCATCCCTGAGTCTTGTGCCATGCAGCTCTGCCCTCTTGGCAACTGATCATGCCATTGTGTCTTAACATCTCCTACTCCTCCCCCTATCAAAGAACCTCCTAACAGAATATCTTAACTAGCAGACTGGGACTCATCCCATGATTTCCTTGGTAATGTCCCCTAGAATGTGATTTTTAAAAAATAATTCTGGAGCCAATGTGTATACAAAAAACGTATAAGAGTCACGAATTGCAGCCCCAAGACATGAGAGACAGATGTCAGCAAGGTCCACGCCAATGTAACTGCTCATCTGAAGACTGTATTCAAGTCCATACACTAAAAGTCACCAATCTTATTGACCTCATTCACCTCTACACACTGAAAGCAATAGCACCAAAAAAGTACAGAGAGAGTGCTTCAGAGAAACCACAAGAATGATAAATTGTACAAATTTTTCCAGCTTTCTGTATGAGGCGATTCATTATTTATGTAAATGAAGAGGCAACAACAGAATTTTTCCAACACCTTTTTGCATGCCAAACAAGAAGTGTGACGTTGCAGAAATACTATTGTCTGGAACACTGTATGCGACTTCACCAGTGGTGTCAGAAAGAACACATTTTTTTGAAAAATCCCACTTGTCTACATGGAAAATGCTGCTTTTTTGTGAGCCATTTCCTTGATCAAAGCTGGTGTAACAAGATTATGTATGAAAACCTTGCTAACCACACTTGTCAACTAGCAGTCCTACTGCAATGAGATGTGCCAATTTTGGCTAGAACATGTGCAGGAAAAGTTGGGTGGACCAGATGTTGATGTTGAGATTGATGAGACCTATCTCCCAGAATAACCGGGGATGCTGAATGAAGACAATCTGGCTTTTTGGTAGCATTGAAAGAATTTCAAAAGTGTTTTTGGTGCTATTAACAGCAGATTGTGAGGAAGCAGATTCCATGAATGCAGCAACACTTATTCCCCTAATAAGTCACCACATCTGACCAGGATCTTATTTACAACGACTGCTAGTCAACATATGTGCGAAGACCAGACAATGAGTATGCACACCATCAGATAAAGCACAGTGAACATTTTGTAGACCCAGAACAGCAGAATATACATAGACAGGGGAAAGGCTGTGGAGGACTTTGAAGGAGATTGTCATCCACTCTAGGATGAAAATTGTTTACTTGAAGCAGTATGTTGGCTGTTTTTTTTTGTTGTTCATGAAAGTAGTCCCTCAATATACTCAACACCTTCACAGGTTCCTGACTGAGGTGTCCAAGCTGTACCCGGGATCAAACTAAGTTCTTGAGTAGTCACCCATCTCAGTAGTAGTTTATCTGCTCAGTAGTACTTAGCTCATGTTTCCTTAAATTCATTACAGATTATCAATACATGCTCAATCATGTATCATTCCTGATATGATATACATTAATCATTTTTGATTAGGCATTGTAGATAACATGGGTCCTATACAAAGCCTGGATACAACCACTTCATCTCTTAGGAAAAAAAAAATGCAGAAAGGACTACAAAGACAATGCTGTCATGTCAAGAAGCAAAAGAAAAAAAAAAGTCTGCATCCTTCAAGTGCCATCAAAGATGGTCAACTTAACGAGCTTTCTTTTGCAGACTGAAGATGGGAAAAGTACATTAAGAGACACCATATACCAGATAGCAAAAGAGATGGCTTTTTAGTAGACTATAATAGTAACATTAACCATTTTCAGGAAACATTTGCTGACCACATAGTATTATTGTTGGTTGAAATTTATCTCTTAAAACAGCAACTGCAGTCAATGCAGTTCTAAAGGTTAATAATACAACAAAGTGGAATACATCAGTTGCATTGCTTGCATTTGACTTCCATCTTTTGTCCCTGGAAGATTTACAATAAAAGAACTTTACTCAACTACAAGCAGTATATTTGCAGCACAAACATTTACCTAAAATATTATTCATTAGTTTTTTTTTTAATTTTGTAGCAGTTTTTTTTTTTTTTAGTAACTCTGGTCATCCTGTTAAACTTGTTTAATGTTATAGAAATTTTATTTCAGATTAGACATCCTTTGATACAGAGTGCCAAGTAGACATGTTCAACCTCTTTGCTTTTAATCAAGCTGCTTGTGACATTTGCAATGTGTACAAATCCTTGTGACATTTAACAAGTGTACAAAAATGTTTTTCCATTTCAAGGAGGCAAAGGTTCAAACTCGGACTCTGTATTCTGGTCAATCTGTTCAGTTTGAAGAGAAATTGCATGTGCTCATTAAAAGAAATATGTCAAACCACTAAGGAATTGACACAAGATAGCAAACCATGTTACTGTCACTTATCTTCACTCAGTAGGTAAGGTTCAGAAACAGCATATGGGTGTCACATGCATTGACAAAAAACTGCAGCACTTTTCCATTGCCACTAGTTTATTTGCTCAACACCAGGCTACTTGGGTATACAAAAGTAGCATTTACTATATCACCAGGAGGATGAGGGAAAAAAAAAAAAAAAAAAAAAAAAAAAAAAGTGTAAGTGAATATGAAACAGAATAGTTGAGTGCTGACAACACCCCAAACAAAGTTCAGAATGCATTCACATAAATGAATGAAAAACATTTAGTACCAATAGGTACAGGCTATCATGCAACTAATCTTTAAAACATTTTCAACAAGGCATGATTACCAGTCAGCATCACAGTCAGAGGGCTATAAAGAGATATTGGAATATCAAAATGTCAAGCCAGTTTGACAAAATACTGGATTGATTTGGGGGGAGGAATGGGATTGTTTTACACATTTAATTTACACAAAAAAAATTTACCAATGTTCATGATAATCAAAAAGATTTTGAAATCATATAGTCGATAAACATTAAAGTTTACAGTGAGCAAATTTACAATGCCCAACACGGAGAGGATTGCAAGGTATAACCAGAAAGTGTTGAGTAGTAAGTTTACACACCCACAAAAAAAAAAAAAAAAAAAAATTTTTCAGAAAACCAGAAAGTTGCTCTTAAATGAACAATGCTTTAATGACAAAGTCATATACAAAGCCAAAGTTGTGGTAAAGGGACTCCCCAGTTATCTTTTGAAAAAAAAAAAAAAAAAAAAAAAAAAAAAAAATTATATATATATATATATATATATATATATATACACACACACACACACAACAAAATTGTACATATAAACCACAACAGTCTGTATAGGGATGACTGTCTGATGATGGTGCTAAACAACAGAACAAATGACTATTAGAAAAGTACTTTTCAAACTCTTCCAAAGCTTCAGCTTTGAAGTAGAAATCAAAAGGAATAAAAAAAGTTATCTAGACAGAGTTAAATCTTCAAGCTTGTAGGGTCTCCCCATACATGAAACCCAAAGCAAAATTAAAATGTGAATATAATCACCCTGTGAACATAAAGCACATCCCTAAAGGAATTGAG
>CAHIKZ030001700.1:187500-192500 GCA_903632075.3 Acanthosepion pharaonis
CTCCGTGCATTCACTTGGATAACTTAGAGAGACTTGGCAAGAGAGGGAATGTGATAAGTTTAATCTATTCTGTACGGTATGAGATTTGTTTGTTTCACAATGCAAAAAGAAGTATAATCCTTCAGTGTACATCGATGATCAGCTCATTTCCTTTAGAGGGAGAGATGTCCATTCAAGCAATATCTACCTTCAAAGCCAGATAAATATGGTATAAAGGTTTTTCTTCTAGTGGATTGTAGCACTGAATATATCTGATGAAATACCATATACAGGCAAAGGAGCTGATGAAAAACTACAGTTAGACTGGCATCTGAAATAGTTAAGCAATACTTCAGTCATTTTATAGAAGAAGGAATATCACCACTGATAATTACTTTACAGATTTTGACCTCATTGAAGCACTTTAGTCAAAGAGGTTGACCTATGTTGGGACAATTAGAAGAAAAAAAACAAACAAGATATCCCAGAAGGCATCACCAATGCTAAAAGCCACACTGTTGGAAGTTGCCACTTCATATTTGATCAAAATGTAACAGCAGTTTCATTCATTCCAAAGAAAAACAAATGTGTTACACTTTCAACAATGCATAATGACGCTAAGGTTGAAGATGCTGTTGGAAAAACGCAACATAATACTGTTCTACAATATTACAAAAGGAGGTGTTAATACACCTGTTCAACTTGCACACTCATTCAGTGCAGCACAAAAAGCATTAGCCTCTTGCTTACTTCATGAATGTTCTCTACCTTTCTGCTATCAACACTTATACTGCATTTCTGCATTGTCAACATTGGAAAAAAGGTATCATTTGCACAGAGGTTGTTTCTTCAAAAGCTTGCGCTCGACTTAGTGTGGCCGCATTTACTTACAAAAGCACAAAATGTAGTAGAGTTCTCCTTGCTAATCAGAACAAAATATGTGCATATGGAATTGAAATTTCTCACCCAACTTTTGCATTCATGCCAAAAATGCATCAGGAATGTGTGCTTCACATTCAACCAAAATACTGATGAAAGTAATTGCAAACATTATGAAGAATTGTCTTCAAGTACTATTTCATTTCTGATAGTGTTTGTTTCATGCATGCTAAATATCTGTTTTAATTTCTTTAGATCAGTCAAGACCTTTTGCAGTTGCCATACAGCTCTGTAAGGTTATGGGACAATCATATTACAATCTCTAAAGATTATTTGATAGCCGTGTGCCTGGGTCATTTGACCCACCTAAGTGATAAGGAATACAACTAACCCAAGAAATTACTGCAATACACTATTACACTTGTATTACACTCTTCTATACAGTTTCCAATAGTAAATCAAATTTCATATCAGATCCTGAAGGATCTCTCTCTGGCACTAATGTTTGGCTAAAACCTTGGGTATCATGAAGCTAATAAATTACTGCAAAAGGATAGGAAACGGAATTGGACAGCTGTCAAAAATTTTGTAAATATGAAGAAAAAAATGCTTCAGAATTATCCCTAGCATATTTTGATCCCTCATTAGATATAAGAGCATCAGATGCTAGCCGATATAGGATTGGAGGAGATGTGTTGCCTGTCACATACACACATGAGGATGGGGAAACAAGAACCTGTAGCAGATGGTTCAAGTGCATTGCTGCCAGCAAATAAAAATTATAGCCAAATAGTAAACAGAAGCATTGGCAATTTTTGGTGTTAAAAAAAAAAAAAAAAAAAAAAAAAAAAAAAAAAAAATTGCCTAAAATGTTACAAAATAGAAAGTTTGTTTTACAAACTGATTATAAACATGTTTTAGCAAAAGTTTTGCTCAAAAAAGGAGTATCCAAGTACATTCAGCAGTGGCTACTATACTTTTCGGGTATAGTTTTGAAATTCAATATCTACCTTGAAAAGTAAATGGAACATAGTGATAGACTAATACCAAATGTTAAGAAACCACTTGAAGATACAGGGATTGCCTCAATAAAAGGCTAGAGAAATAAAATATATACTGTGGAACAGGATAAGAGTATTTATCAGTAATGTCGAATAATATCAAATTGCAATCTCAGTCTTAAAGACTCCTTTTCAATACATGACAATTGCTTACTATGCACAGAACAAGTATTGATCCAAATACATTAGGAAGCCAAAAATTTATTTTCACACCAGAGACATTGTAATATCTTGTATGAAGGCACTAATGAGAAGTTCTCTTTACTGGCAAAGAATGGACAGGGATATTGAAGATCTGGTGATATCTTACCAGATTGTTTATTTATTAAAAAATATTGCTTTTGTTACAAGGCCAAAGGGAGAGATGGGGGAAGCTGGTCATTAACTATCATAGTTCCTCTGAATCAAGACCCATTCATTCTAATAATTACCACAACTCATCCCTCACCATTCAGTTCAAACATTTACCAAAATACTGCATTTTCACTGGGGGACCTAATAATATCACCTATTAGGAAAAAATTCTGGATATGTATATACAATTGTTTTTGTTTAATAATATGGAGATGTCTGGTAGAACATTTTCATTGATATAAAAAAGGAGAGTGGGGTGAATATATGATCAAATAAAAGAAACTAAAAATGTCAGATTTGTTACTAAAGTACCATGAAATCCACAAAAAACAAGAATGGTCACTGTGTTCTGACAGAATCCATAAGTTCACTTTTGCTAGTGGTGGGTGGGGATGGTGTGACAAAAATAAAGAGGGTGATGGGGAGCCAAATAGACATTGCAGTAGTTTTTGGTTGGTTTTTATGGCATATCAACTGCTATAGGTCATTTAATGCCAAATTAAGTTATGTTTAGAAAAGGTTACTTTTCTAAGGAGACTTACGATAGGATTAGACCTTATGGTTCCCTTAGATCGAGGCGTTATGGTCTTCCTAAAGTTCATAAGAAGGACGTTCCATCGAGACCCATATTATCAATGATTGGTTCATCCCAACATTCTTTGGCTCAATGGCTTTTGCATGTCATACAACCGGTTCAAACATTTTATGCTAAATATTGTATACCCGATTCGTTCACGTTTGTAGGCCATACAGCTTTGCCCTGATACTGATTTTATGTGTTCTTTTGATGTGTCCAGTCTGTTTAACGTACCATTAAAGGAGACTATTAATATTTGTGCAGACTTGTTATAGGAAGGTGACATTACTCCACCTCCATTTCCTAAGGATGTATTTATGGAACTTATGACACTTTGTACCAGTTCAGTGGAGTTTAGTTTTGATAATGTCATGTACAGTCAAGTGGATGGGGTCCAGATGGGTAGTTGGCTGATATTTTTGTGGGCTACCACAAGATGTTGCTCTTTGGTAAAGTGTCTAAACCGTTTGTTTATGTCAGGTACGTCGATGACACTTTTGCAACTTTTTCTAATGAAAGTGAGGCTGTTAACTTCTTTAATGAGCCTAACTCCTTACACAAATGTTTGTCCTTCACCATGGAAGGGGAGAAGGACAATTCTCTGCCCTTTTGGGACGTTTTCGTCGAGCGTAGTAGAGGGGGTTTTCTTACAAGTATTTATCACAAACCTACCTTTACGAGCCTCTATTTGTATTGGTGTTCATTTGCACCTACATCAAGGAAAATCAATCTTGTTAAAACCTTGGTGTACAGGGCGCTCAAAATTTGTTCTACTAGATTGGACTGTGAATTTGAGAACATTAGGGAGATTTTCCTCAGTAATGGCTATCCGGAGGCCCTTATTGATTATATTATTAGTAAGAAGACTAAGGAATTTCATTCCCTTAAAGTCCAGGGACCTTCTAAATGTCTGGTGTATTTGAAGATTCCCTGGATTGGGGATAAGGGCCAAAACTTAATTAAGCAAGTTAGCAAGTCAGTTTCTGGTTGTTTTCCATCTGTTGCTTTACATTGCATTTTCCGAACTAGGTCTGCGTTTCCGTCATTTCGCAAGGATGAATTGCCCTACATCAAATGAGTAATTTATTATATGAGTTTAATTGCCAGTAGGCTGCTGGTTATGTGGGGGAATACAAACTTGCATTTGGAAACTAGAATGAACCAGCATGTACCTTCCAAAACATGATTTGGTAAGACAGATAAAATGTGTTATCTTCCCCCCCCATCCATAAATATGGCATCAGCTATTGCTCAACATTTAGTTGAGAATATAGCCTGTGCCAAGTGGTTTAAAAATGAAAGAAACTGGTCAGCCTCAACTTTTTAAGAGGTTCACTATCGAAAAAGAGTAATCATCAATTGACTTTTTTGGATGTATTAGTACATCGTACGTTAACAGGTTTTCTTACTTCCATTTATAGAAAACCTACTTTTGCAGGGTTATACACGCATTGGGACTCTTTTTGTCCCACTAAGTGCAAGATCAACATTATTAAAACCCTCCTTCACAGAGCATTAAAGATTTGCTCTGAGCCTTTCCTGAACAACGAAATTAACTTTATTAAGGATACCCTATGTAATTTGGGTTATCCTCTTGATACTGTTAATTCAGTTATCCGCAGTAAAGTTGAAGAGTTCAGAAGTGCCGATCTCTACACAGTCAAAAAATGCCCTGTTTACCTCAGATTACCCTGGATTGGTACCAAATGTGAAAAAATAGGCAAGCAAATTTCATCAAAAGTTCACTGTTGCTTTTTCTCTGCTGAAGTTTGGATTATTTTTCAAACTCGGCCTGTGTTTCGATCTGCGTGTAAAAACGTTCTCCCTCCCCACCATATTAATTCAATTGTTTACAAATACGTTTTGTAGTTGCGGAGCCAACTACATAGGGAGAAGAACTCGGCACTTAGACGTTAGAATAAAGCAGCACGTTCCTACTAAAATCAGAAACCACACCTTGCCTTCAAATGGACTCGTCCCGAACACCTACAGTTCCGCCATATGCGAACATCTTTTAAATAGAGATTGTGCTGCCAAATTTAGTGTCGACTGGTTCACCGTGTTGGCCCGGTCACACACTGTATTTCATCTGAAGGTTCTGGAGGCGCTTTACATCGGGTCCTGCAAGCCTTCTTTGTGCAAAGAACGTG
>CAHIKZ030001700.1:197500-312500 GCA_903632075.3 Acanthosepion pharaonis
CCTAACCAATTCAGACAAATTTAATGTGCCTTTATTGCCAGGCTCTTTGCTTCAAAAGACAATCACAAATGCTGTCAAAAATGGAAGAGTTGATATTCCACCTCTTCCAACTTAAGTACTTCAGGAAATTATAGAAGGAACAGATGTAAATTAATTCCAGAGAAACCATTCTAAACTACAACAGTGCATCTTTGTGCAAAGATACATGTCGCACCTGGTAGAGGAACAAGTTTCACAATTCAAGGACAAACTTAGTCAATCTTCATCTTGAAACAGAACAAAGGCAATAGAGACCACCATATATCATTGACTAATGAAGCCACAATGATATGAATAGCTGCACCACCAAACAAACTCTTGACCAAATATTCTGGCCATCATACATGGCGTCATTAGTGACTGCAATGCATATGCTCAAGAATACAAAAATATGAATTGGAAGAAGATAAATCATGCGAGATCAATCATCAGCTAATGAAATATTCAATTTTATTTTTATTTTAAAGCACATCAACAACCTCAAGGGGTTAATGACTATTTTTAGAATAGATCTGTATGACTAGAATATGTATTCTTTCTAAGAAATCAGGTTGTAGGTCAGGTTTCATTGACATTTTTGTAAAGAGGTTTTTGTCAAGAGTCAAATGCATTGCTGGTAAGTTTTTTCAAAGACTTATTGCTGGAATTTTTCTATAAATATCTTATACTTTCATGGTGTTTTGACCCCAGTTTGTAGGTAACTATTTGCCCATAGCTGGGGCCCTAACAGGTGCTAGCACTCCTGGTCAGGGTGGACCTGGGAACAACAGCAATTAAGAGGTGGTTCCATGCTCCCGGATGTAGTTTATAGTCATACCCAGGACTGTGTGTGTGTGTGTGTGTGTGTGTGTGTGTGTGTGGAGTCTTACAAATATGAATTTTGTATATTATCAAAAAGAGCCTGTTGGTTGGTTGGTAGATTCATATGAATTATCAACCCTTATCTACATACCACAAGTGAAGAGTAATATTATACTAGGTTGGTGTGATGCAAAAAAATTTACATATTACTGGGGTCATTATAGCCACAATTTTATTAAAAACTTTAACGAATTTTCAATTGTAAAACATCTGCCTACTTCTGTTGAATATCTAAGAATATCTAGAATAAGTCTGAAAGATTTTGCATATAGTTTTTTAAGTTCCCCTATTGATTTTAAGTTGTTTCTTTGGCAGAAGAACCATTATCAAATAGCCAGAAGGTTAAAATATAAAAGTCATATCTATATAACTAGACTTGATAAATTTCAAGTGGTGATTCTGAATTATTCCAATTGCATGAATAAAATTGGAATTATATTAGACAACAGTAGTAAATGAGAAATTAGTTTTATATTTTTCAGCACTTTGAAGAGTCAAATTAAATTTCAGAAAAGACTACTTTAACTTCAAGAGAATCTTCCTCTCTAAACAGGTATATGATAAAAATTCAACTTGTTGGCTCCCAGATCAAGGCCACCATTTAGAGGATATCATTTTTAAACCAAATGAATGAAATCTGTCGTCCTTTAGCCTACAGTGAAATACATTTAATAACAGTAACCATGGTCGTTTTATCAACCTTTAAAATGTAGGAGGTATTTCTGCCAGTCCCTGTACTATCTCAGTGGTGCAGTCTCTTTCAAAACTGCTATATACATAGCTCAAAACAATGGCATGAAATTCTAGGACATTATAATAGACATTTAAAAATATTACAATTCAGGTAACATTTATCCCTGAAGACTAAACTATAAATTCACATGAACAAAAGACGCAAAACAAGTAACCTAAGGACAATATAATTAAGACATACAGAAAAGCACCAAAAAATAAAGAATATGATATTAGCCTTAAAGAGAGAAAACAGACAATTTACACAACTTCATCTAAAAGATTACTACCCATCAATAACTGAACCTATGACTGATAAAACAGTCTCCTTAGCCCCAGAACAGAAAAAATAAGCATGAAAGGTACCAGGGATGAAAGTGCATTAAAATAGATCCAGAGTCTCCTAATTCATTGGAGAAACCCCTCCCTGATTGACCATGTTAGTGATAAAATGCAGACAATATGTGAAAAGAAAACTTTTCTGACAGTTAAAGACCATGAAGATAAATTTCTACAGATGCCCTTTTTGCTTAATCAATCCAATTAAAACTGAATTGGGCATTAGAAGCCATAAGATTATACAGAATATCTGCAAACTACTTTGAGTAGCTATGCAAGTAAATCAGTGGCAAAAACACCAGCAAATGTATTTCCTGGTAAAAAAAAAAAAAAAAAAAAAAAAATCTGGTATTAATAAAATGATATCAATGATTTCTAGCCTATCACCAAGAAAAGTCTAAAAGCTATATATTGTGCTTAAGATTTTGTGAATATAACACCCAAACAGATTGAGGTGGGTGTTGCATCATCAAAAATCTGTTCCATGAAAGGGAAGCATAGGTAAAAATCCAGAAATGGTAGTTTTGATTTCTTCTAAGGATCTTTTGATGGAACTAAAGTGTCCGAATTGATGAGCCTATTTATTTTAAGCAAGATCAACATTGTCCACATTGACAGCCACAGTATTTACTGGGATAATGGACTGATTGTAGTTCCAGACAATAAGAGCCAATGACACCATCAGAAAGAAACTGTTTAAACTATTTAATGAGTTGAATTGCAACATTACTGTCAAAATGAACAGCAAAGTTGTTAAATATTGAATCAATTTATTGGCTGATACAGTTTCATATATAAAGCCAAACACCACTTTGAAATATATAAATACAAAGTCTAGCCATTCAGCAAACATAATTAAGCACATCCCAAAGGGGGCTGAAGGCAGGTTGTCCAGGAATTCCTCAACTGAGGAAATTTTTCAAAAGAATATATAGCAGCATTAAAGGAGGAGGGGTACAATGTCAACCTGATTTTCAAACCTCAGGTAAACCCAAGAGATAGGAACAACAGGTGCAGAACCAGAAAAGCCATTTGGTTCAAACCCCACCCACTTTCAACATACAGGTGAAAGCTAATATTGGAAAAGTATTGTGAGCCTTTTGAGAAAACATTTTCCTAAGTTTTCTGAATTGTTGAAAGTTTTCAACAAAAACACTATAAAATTAAATTATAGTTATACTGGCAATTTGAATAATATAGTAAAGAAGCAAAATGCCTCAAAATACATAGATTGATACCAAATATCTGCAGAGTAAAGAGAGAAGTAAAGAGTTAGAAATCTAGCTTATCTGCCTACGACAGATTTCAGCAAGACTACATGAACTCCAAGCAACATTCTACTTCTTGATTGTGTTATCGTTATTCAATGGAATGAAGACATAACAGATTTAAATGTCTGTGTGACACTGACTACATAAGATGAACCAATCAGTGCTTTGAAATATGGATAGCTTTGAAATGTGGATACCTGTCTGGTAATTTTAGACAGGGCACTGTTACTTGTAATATATGTCTTATGTAGTTGATACAGAATTTTGTGATCAGCTAGCACCTTTCAGACAATCCAGACTGCACTGAAAAATACACACATTTGATGTTTACCATTTTGGGCAAATAATGGTTGGCAAAACATTTGTGTATTTTAGAGGAAGTTTATATCAAATTACACACTGTGTCGACAGAAATTTGTCTTTCTTTACTAGGAGGCTTGTGAGTCCTGATTTTTCCTTTTTATACTCATTGGAACTATGAGTTACAGTCTTTGCCATTTTTCTCCACCCTCTTCCCCCCCCTCTAATTTTAATAATAAATCAGATTTTAATCATAGTTCCTAGTTTTCCTCCTCAGCTGTTTGTCAGTTTGCGAATTTTGTTAATTCGCTATTTAGTTACCAACAATTCTTCTGATGAGGTGTTTGCCAAAAACGTTATCTTAAAAATGATAAGTTAAATAAATGCAGTTCTGTTTGTTCAAAACAATTACAAGTTCTGTGGCATCAACCTTTGGTTTAAATACATGTAAAATGTCTTTCCATTTTTCATCAAACTATGCCAACGTTTTCCTTCTAACGAAGTGTTGGCCAAAAGGAATCCTAAAAGGAGATAAAAAATGATTTTTTCAAATCTATTTACATTCTGTGGTATGAAGACCTTGCTTAAATATTTCTGGTGGAGATACCACAGAAGTGTTATTGACAAACTCAACGGCACTATTCAATTCTGGCATAAGGTTAATTCCCTTGGAGCCAAGAGATTGTTTCTCCAGTTTGGTTTATCAGTGCTCTCTCTTCATTCATCAGAGCACAAGTTGCTCCAAATAAGATCCTGTTTTCATGTCAAACATGCTTTTATAAAGCAAATTAGATTATTCTTATGTTCACATTTGCATTGTGTTCATCCTTTACCCAAAATTATGCACAAATTATGTTACTTCAATTTTTTGTTTTACACATTTTTAGCAACAAATCAGTATTTGAAGAGTGCAGTAAGAAAAAAAAGTTAGCTCAATTCTCATATATCAAAATGATTTGGTACTGAAGAGGAGACCAAAATAAACTTAACTTCTCCAATGTCACTAACAGAAATAAAACATCTTGTTCTTTGAAGAGGGTGAGATTTTTTTGCATTCTTCTTTTAAAAGTAAGGAGCAAATTTTTGTAGAGTGAACTTTTATGCTCTCAATTGAATTCGCATAAACCTGCCTCTCTAGATAAGCTTTCCCTTTGTAAAACAAGATTATTCAAATTATTTTGCAAATATTCATCACTGCCGATAGAGATTCTCTTGCTTGGCAGAGTGTCCACTTCCAGACTATAAAGTTGTTAAAAACCAAAAGTGATATCTGTATCACTAAGCCTGATAAAGACTCTGAAGGAAGTGTGTGTTTGTGTGTGGGGGGGGTGTGGGGTATTCTGAATAGTCAGGACATCAATTTTAAGTCATTTTACATGACTCCTTGATATTTCAGAAAATTGGTCCTGCAATTTCCTTTTACAACACCAGCAAAATAGAGGCATTTACACTATATACAAGAGCAACCTGATGTGTTCTTGAAGCAATTTTTATTAAGTTACATCAACCGGATATGTACAAGCAAAAAGAACACATTGTTTGGAGGGTCGTGAGTGAGAATTTTTTTTTTTTTTTTGGGTAACAGTTTATCACTCATCTTAATTGTGAATTATTATTTACTATTGTTTTAATAGCATTCCAAAGTTCCTCTCATTTAATAACTTTTTTGCGAATATTATCCCCGTTTCAAATTTGTGTCAATGGTTACCTTTGAAAAAGGTGTTGGCCAAAAAGGATTCTTTTTTTTGGGGGAGTAGTCATGCTTTTTCAAATCACACACAAGCATTAAACACCTTCAAAGAAATGGAAAAAAATGATTGAGGAAAATTACAGTGAATATATGATGGCCCTTAAGATGCAAAGGATAAAACCAATAGTTAATTAACACAAGTTGATCCTCTCAGAAAGTTTTACCCGAGAAGGACCAAATCTTACTTTGAAGTGTCATCTTTCACTAGCAACTCTCCTGAAGAGCTAAGCAGTTTGAATAAACCATTCTCTCCATTTGTCATAGCTCCTTAATGTAAGGTAACTAAAAAGTTTTGCAGTTTTTTTTTTAAAATCATGTGGGAAGTGATCACTGATATGCAAGTGAGGGTATCATGTGCAGGTGTGTTGTGCAGACAGTCATAGCTTGATCAGCTAGGAGGAAACATAGCCATGTTGAAGCAGATCGTTCAAGGTTGTCTGCTTTGTAACTAAGATAGGCTTATCTGCAGCCACAGTTTCTGAATACATCAAGTCTTTGGTGATATTGCAGTGAGTGAATGCACCACCAGGCATTGGTTCCAGACATTCAGGTTCAGAGATCTGTCTCCTTATGATGAACCCTGCAGTGGCTAGCCACAGATCCTGGAATGATGAGGCCCTGCAAGCAGCCATACAGGAGAACAGCCAAACTTGTGACCTTGCCAAACCCTTCCAGGCCTCTGATGAAACTGTCATACTTCAGATATACAAGCCATGTCATCAACATTTTTTTTGCAGGTGTCAAGTCTTGTTTTTAAGTAATTCAATGTGGCATATCCCATGTAGAGTAGTTGCCCATGGTCAAGTGAAAGTGGCAAAAATGCTCCGACAGAATTGGTAGTTTCCAATAAAACAAGAAAAAGGCCAAATACTAAGACAATATATACAAAACAAAATTAAGAAAGTAACAGTAAGGCAAAATGTTCACAAAGTAGGAATCATGTTCACATGCAAAGGGGATAGTCAAGGGACTTGTGTTCTGAAGAGAAAAAAAAAAATAGACATGACAAAGTGGGTCATTTTATTGGATAGGAAGGAAAATCCCAGCATGCATATGTATGATTTGTCTATAAATTTGGGGAGGAGATATTTTTGCAGTCATTCATAAGATTGATATTTTTTTTTTGAAAAGCATTGGTTGCTGGCATTGCCCCTGGTAAAATATTCCTGACCATGTAAAGAGTCCTTAATTATCCTCACCATTTTAAAAATGTCCCATCCATCTAACAGATTCTGATAGTCACATCACTTTACCTACAAAAAGTCACCAATACAGGTCTAGATCTTACATCCCCCTCCATAGACAAGTGTTTAGAAGTTACTAATCAGGGCAAGAACTTTACTGCACACAAGTAGCAAGAGGCATCATTTGAGACATATTGCAGATACTGGTTCAGTAACAATGCTCGCATTTTATTTTTTTCATAAAAAATTGGTATCAACTCCAAGAAAGGCAGTAAGCCACTAGCATACAAGGGGTTACAGGGTATGGAGGAATTAGGAACAGAAACAGTAATGAGGAAAAAAGAAAAGAGCAATCAGGAGAATAGTAGATAGTGATTGACATTGCATTTAAATTCTTGCAGTTTAAAGTTGGTTAGAAAGCACGGAGCTTGAAAGAGCTCCACAATCAAGAAGTGTGAGATAAGAAACTTAGCATAGAAGTTAGTTACATCTAGCTAGCTCACCTGTAAATTAACAAGATCTTGTCGCCAGTCTAGTATTGCACTTAAATTCATAGTTTACATACCAATGTAAAGAACTCATCCAAACAATTACTATGAAAGTATTTATAAAAAAAAGCAGAAAGGCAACATTATGGTGGTGGGCAAGTGACTTAAGCCGAGCCACCACATCAGGATCAATAATATTGCTAATTCTTCTTTGGATTTTATCAAAGAGTTCTAGGTAAGTAGCAGAGGGCACTGGGCCATATATGGCAGCAATATTCTAAGCATGGACAAATGGTAGACTTATACATTACAAGAGAAAAATTGTCTTGCTCAACACGGTGAACCAACTTTCTTAGCAGCTGATGTAGCAATGGATTCAATGTAGTCTTTCTACCTCATGTCAGTTGAGAACGTTAACCACAGAAAGAGCAATGAATAACTTTCTTGGAGGATAGCATCAGCTATTCTGCTGGAAGGCAAAGAGGGGTATCTTAGATGATCGAGAAGTTTCAATTTGGAGGCATTGACATGCCACATTTTGCCCCAGTTGATGGTCTTGAGGTTGATTTGTATATCAACTGCCATTTTGACCTTGTTTGACTGATCACACTTACTACAGAGGCGGGGGTAAAAGGTTGTGTTTTCAGTGTAGATGGCAAGTTGAGAGCTGATGTCATCAAGAAGGTCATTAATGAAAATTAAAAACAGCATCAGACTAAGGATGGAGCTCAGGAAGCGGGGGGGGGGGGACACCCACATTACTATGAAAGGATCTAGATGAGTAGCAGTTCAGGAGATGAGCCAATTCAGCATCGACAAAGGCCTCTACAGATTTCCCAAAAAGAGGCAAAAGACCAATAGTTGAAGGAGTCAGACAGTTCAGAGTTCTTAAAAACTAATGACTTCCAGCAAGCAGAAGGCAGCAAGGCATTTATTATACAGTTAGAGAGAACAGGAGCCAGTTTGGGCGCACACTTTAAAGACTATTACAGGTACGCCATCAGGTCCACATGCTTTGTGGGGTATCAAGGTTAAAGACGATAGCTTAAACCAAGGAAGGGGTTATGTGTGTATCACTCAGAATTAGTTCTAAGTGAAAAGTTAAGCATGGATACTCCAGATAAGTGAAGAGTAGAGTTTGAAGAGAATTTACAGGCAAAGCATTCATCTTTATCAGCAGAGAGTGATAACACCTCAAATCAATTGAAGAGGGGGGATGGGGTTAGAGAGCTCGCTTATTTAGTACCCTATTACAGAGTCGCCAATAGTTACAAGAACCAAAGTTTTTAGAGGTTATGTGGCACCTCATTGTCTCATCAAACAGGAACTTAGCTTCCTTGAGGACTCACATTTGTTACAAGCAGTAGCAAATAGACAACTGTTATAAGAGCTGTCATGCTGGTATAGCCAGAAGTAATGGTTCCCAAGAAGTAGCAATGAAAACAGATGGAGTTTTATACTTCATTACAAATTACCATATTTGCCGGCATTTTAAGGACAGTAAGAAATAAGTCTCAAACATTTGCTGCACAAAGGTTAAAGTTTTCATAGGCCTATGCTAACCCCAGAGGAAGGTAACCTGTGGTTAAAAGAAAAAAAAAAAATTTCTGGATGTTATGAAAATTTGAGATTTATTTCAGGAAAACCTTGATACTGGCAAATGATAGATCTTTGATTCACTATATGTTGGCCAGATACGAGTGCTATAAAAAAAAAAAAAAAAAAAAAAAAAAAGGTAAGTCAACCTCTGTGCAAAAGCTCCAAAAAAAGAAAATCCCCCTCAAAAATATAAACTAAGAGAATCACAAAATTTGCTGCCAAGAATGGTCTGGAACCACCAGAACTACTTTTTAAAAAGCCGCTTGTAAAGGACTAAAATAAATTGCAGCCAGCAATTGATGCCCAGTGGGCTACCAACAGCATTGTGACTTCACTCAACCAACCCTCCTACAAACACCCAGAGACATTCCACTGACATCTGTATCAGCAATACAAAAGAATTTCATTATTTACAATTGTCTTTTGCCTCATCAGCAGTACAGTTTTGTTTGTTTTTCCTTGAACACAGGCTTATAAACAGCTATACACTTTTCCATTACATTTTATTTTTATTGCAGTACTTCTTGAAATGTTATCTCATACATACCAATTATTAGACTTAATTTCAATCAAATTAACTTGAAAACTAAAATTTAGTCACGGTAGATCATTACTGAAGGAGGTAAGTAAAATTTGTCAAATGAATTTAAGAGGTTGTAGGCAGTGAAAATCATGAGGATAGATAACAATTGACCCTCAAATTGGAAAAGGTTAAGACTAATGTCCAGGGAAGTATACATGTGTGATTTTGTGGGACAAAGTTACAGCTTGCTTATTTCTGAGATTAGCTATTATAATTATATATTGTTCGGACTTGTCACATTCAAAAAGGTTTCAACTATTGTATGCTCCTGTATGCTCCGACCTTCAGGTGATTGGAATTTCAGGGTAGATTGTTCTAGTTCCACATGCCGTGCTTTTCTAGAACAATATCTCAGTGGAAGAAATAAAGGGTTCTGATCAAAATTCCAAATCACCTGAATGACAGATCACACAATGGCTGAAACATTGTGAATGTGGCAACAAAGATAAAGACAACAGTCTGACCAGTGTAATAGTGTCAAGTTAGTTTGTTAAAAAAGCCAAGTGAAACTTCCTTATAGCTGATACCTTCGACTTGATACTATAGTCTTATCCCAAGCAAGTCATCAATATCACTCAAGGTACAAGGGTTTGAGAATAAAAGAACGAGAAAACAGTGAAGAGAAAGGACAATAAAAGAACAGCATTCAGGTAACAGACGATAGCAAATAATGATGCATTTAAGTTTTTAAAAAAATCATAGCTAGCAGGAAAGCAAGAAACCAGTTCCACAGGCAAGAGGTGTGAGAATTAAGGACTATTAGAATAGAATTTACAGTTACATCTCGCTGAGTAGCTTCAAAGAAAAATACTCAAGGTATAAAATGAATTTTAAAAATTCAAACTTTCTTGAAGCTTTTACTTTAGTTTTACTTTCAAGCTAGATTAAATTTAATATTTCCAATAAGTAAAATACTTTGCTGTATTTAAAGAATTTAAATTGATTGGGAGGAGTGTTCTGTGAAATTGCTAAAAAATATTGATTTTAGTTATATTTACAATTCCCTCAGCAATGTAATTAAATTAAAAAAAAAAAAAAGTCTTCCAAAAATAAGATTTTGCCGAAATTGAGAAAGATTAGATTTAAAACAAATTTTAATTAGTTTAAAATATAACAAAAGCATTTAAAACACGGAAGTGCCCGTTTTTAAGTTTTGACAAATTTCTTGATTAGGCACCTTTTTTTTTTTTTTTTAACTACCAGGTAATCTTAAAAATTTAGGAAAATATTCAAATATAATGTTTGATTGAATTAGAGGTATTTATACTTTAAATTTACTATAGTTACCACTTATATTCTGATAATATTGTGTATGGACAACTGTATTTACAACAATCAGCATGTTTATACACAAAAAAAGTTAAATTTTTTTAAGAGGAGTGTTGCCAAATTCTAAGCTTTGCCATTTATGATTAATAATTTAAAAAATCTATGTAACCACTACAAATTAAGATTTTAAGATTTAAAAATTAAAATTTCTAATAAGGTATTTTTTATTGCATTTTTCATTTTATGATTTAGATCAGGTTTTTTGTAACTTGTCCCATTTTACAAAAGATAAACTCTCCAAGGACTTCTGCTTATAACTAGTATAAACATTGAGCCATACCAAAATTGGGGGGGGGGGGGCAGACACACACCAACAGTTTCTGAAAAAAAAAAAAAAAAAATTCATTTGTGAAAGTCATTAAAATCCAAATTCAATTTTTGAAAGAATTGCTAAATCAGTGCCTTCCTAGAAGAAAAAAAAAAAATATTCAGTTCTAGGGGGAAAAAAAAAAATAAGTCAGGTAGAAATACTCCTGAAGATTCTAAAGAGAGTCGAAAGAATTTCCAAGCAAAGCATTATGCTTTATCAGCAGTAGGTTATTTTTAACTGATTAAAGAGAGGAAGGATTTACTCATTTAACACTTGAGAACCACCAGTAATCTCTAAAACCAAACTCATGGGAGGCTATATAGTGTCTCATTCTATACATTTTAGATTCATACTTCATATATTATTGCAATAGTTTGAATACTTAATCCATTCAAGAATTAATACAAGAAATCATGAATGTTTATCTTCCAGAGTCCATTATGCACCAAAGATCCATTAACTTAAGCTAGAAGTGATGAACAATGAAATGCAGCCTATAGCTTGTGCTGGAAATTCAACAGAGCCCGATTTACCACTTGTGGCCCAGGAAATTGGAATTTTAAGAAAAAAAAAAAAGTGATAATGTGGCATATTAGGGGAAGGGGAAATTTAGTGGGAGATTTAAAAAAAAAAACAAAAAAAAAAACCCATTAAAATCACTACAGTAAATGGCCATAAAAAACATTAAAATCACTACAGTAAATGGCCATAAAAACAAGAAACAAAAACTTATTTGTAAAAGCCATTTCACACAAGTTAAAAAGCCTAAAATTTCCATCAAAAAATAAATTTTACTATAAATTTTTTCTTTGACATAACTGAACTTCACCCATGTTTATTATTTTCATATCCCAATTATGGCAAGTATATCCAATGCCAAGCAGAAAAGCTTAGTTTGGTTATCAGAAATGTTGAAAAAAAACAAAAAAAAACAAACACATCCAAAGTAAAGCTATATACCAACTGTAGGTAGGTACTCAAGTGATTTACATGAAGAAATTGTTCTGTATTGTTTAAAATCTTACCCCCTTTTTTTTTTTTTTTTTAAACAGAAAGGATATCTAACTATTTTATAAGCTTTTGTATTCATTTTTCTACTAAAATGTACTTTGCTCATTAAGTTTCCCAAACCAACTGTAGGGCCTGAAAATAATTTAAAATCATTGTAGGTATCGGAAATGGAAATTTAGAACACTATCAGGAATTGCATTGGAATTGGTAAAAATATTGGTATCGTCCCATCACTAACAATTATCATGAAATTATTTATAGAAAAGGCACAGAGAGGCAACCGCCTTACAGTGGTAAGTGAAGCCAAGACACTGGATCAGTACCAATAATAGTTGTTGCATTGGATTTTACCAAAAAGTTGTAGACAGTAGTAGCAACAGACCATATCTGGCAGAAATATTCTAAGCATGGACTTAAAAGGTAGACTTATAAATATGTAAGAGAAAAAAAAAATTCACAACACTGTGAACAAACTTTCCTAAAAGCTAACCCAGCAATGGATAGTTTTTCCACTTCATGTTAGCCCTGAAAAGAAAGGAACAAAGAATCATTTTCCTGGAGGTGAGCATCAGCTATGCTGATGGAAGACAGAAGGGTCTTTGATAATGATGAGCAGTTTAGTTTTGGATGTCTTAAAATTAAGACAAACTTTACCCACAGTTAACAGACTAAAGATAGTTTTTGGACAGCAGCTGACAATTTGACTGTATCAAACTGACCAGACTTGCTATAGAGATGAGCAAGTAGTTGTGTCATCAGCATAAATACCAAGTTGAGAGCTGATACCATCGGGAAGGTTATTAATGAAAATTAACAAAGAATCAAGGATGGAGCCCTGGAGGGATACTTGCATTAATATGATATCATCTAGACAAGTGGCAATTCAGGCCAATGATATCATGATTTGATAGAATGGATAAATTCAAAAATTTATCCAGAGACAGCAAATTTTCATCTTGGAGAAGATCTGTATGCCAAACCCTGTCCAAAACTACAACTTAGGTTTCACCATTCTTATCTAGATCTCGATAGACTTTCCACAATTACCGTCAGTAAATCAGCAGTTGACCTAGAAAGGAAAAAAAAAAAACCTGCAATGCACTTAACCAATTCAGCATTGATCAGGGTCTCTTGACTTTCCCCAAAAGAGGTAGAAGGCCAATAGTTGGAAGAGTCAGATGGTTCAGAGTTCATAGAAAAAAAAACTGGAACAACATAAGGACTTCATACAGATAGGAAAGCGAGAGACAGCAAGGCATTTATTTTACCGTTTAGAGAGAATAGGAGCCAATTTGGAAGCAGACTTACAGAAGCCATAGAAAGGGTTATATGCATATCATTCAGAATGTTTTAAGTATAAAGTTAGGCAGGGATTCTCCAGAAGAGTCAAGAGTAGAGTTTAAGAATTTATAGGTAAAACATCCACCAAATGTTACCACTTCAAATTGATTGAAGAGAGGAATTGAGCCTTTACACATATTTAATACACTATTACAGAGCCACCAGTAATCACAAGAGCTAAAGTTTTTAGATGCAATACGGTGGCCTCATTCTCTCAGCAAACAGAATTAGCTCCTTTGGGGACTAGTTTACATTTATTACAAGCAGCAGCAAAACAGGTGTGTTGTGACAGGAGTTGTCACACTTGTATATTCAAAAACAGTGGTTTCTGTGGCAGAGCATTTTTGGTGCAAAACATGAAGGGTTCACCCGGTATTTCAGAGAAGAAACGCAAGCATCCATGCCAAGTTTGATGCAGGAGGAAACTCAATTTGAAGCTTAAAAAAGTGTTCATCTAAGTTGGTTCAAAGAAAATCACAGTGAACGAGTCGCAATCAGCATACAAGTAACAGAAAAGTTTCATGAATAGGAAGTTCCTGTCTAATAAATGATTGGAACAAAATATCATTAGATACGGCAGAGTGATCAGAGTTACCAAGACTATAGTGTTGCAAAGCAAGAGCAAGGAAAAGAAAGTCAATCAAATAGAGAAGCCTATTATGTTTTGCTAGGGAAACAAGTAGGGGAATCCATGATTTGAGTAAGGGAATGAGCAATTGAAAATTTGTATATCTGAATACAGGCAACAACAAAAAGTAAAAAAATAGACCCAAATTAAAAATTACACCCCTGCCCCATATTTTTTTTTTTTTTTTAATTTTTTAATAACCATTCAGTATACAATTCCTTCTTTAGCAAAGTACTGAAATTTTCATTTGAATCTGATAATTCCAGATTTTTGACAATATTTAAAATTAATGATTTTTTCAGTTATTTCATTAAGAAAATAAAAAATTCTCATTTATAATAGCAGTTGTGACAAGTCAAAGCAACAGAAACAGGTTTCAAGCCTTCATTTACATATAATTTATTTTTCTATTCATACGACGGATTAGAATTCTTTAATTAAATTTGGTACCTCCATGAGATCGTTAAAAAAAGAGCATAGCATGATGAAAAAGATGCCAGACTTGAAAACAATTTTATTGTCTAAATTATTAACAGGAAAGATCAAAGTATTTGTTTTTTTTTCTTTTAAAATCATTTCTAGCACGTTCAAAATTTATTAAAAATCTTCTGAGTCAGCAAAATTGACAATCAATTATGTCAACCATTTTTTTTCCATTTTATAAAAAAAAAAAAAAAAAAAAAAAATCAGTTTGAAATTCTTTTAAAAATCAATTATAAATTTTCAAAACTTATTTTAAGAAAATCAGAAATGTTTAAAATATTTTGAAATCAGCATTTAGCTACTGTGCTGAAAAGGTGTAGTTTGAAAATTAACAGGTGATGAATGACGTATTGACAGATTATGTGAGGATAATGTTCTACGGAAGGAGAGAAGTGAAATTTAGATTTAAGTGAACAAATTATTTACCTCATTACTTTTAAGGAAAACTTTCAGTGCTCTAATTTTTTTTTGTACTTAGCTTTCACCTTTATGTTTACGATGCTTTATGGAAAATATTATAAAGAAATTAGAATAAGACTCAAGAGTGACATTAAATTTCATAAGTATCTAATTTATAGGTATCTTTCTTATGAAATTTTATCAGAAGTGCACATAAGATACTATAATTTGATATGCATTTATTACATTTTACTGTGTTATTTGTGTTTCCATTCGTTTTATTAATTTTGATATTTCATGTATGGAAAAATGTCATAACTGAGATTAATATAAAAATAAGATCATATAAATTTCATAATGATACTGATACTTGTAGGTACCCTTCTCAGTTGAAATTGAAAAATCAAATTAACTTCACGTGTTTCACAAAAGTAAAAGGCCTTAGAGAACAATGCTTAACTCAACTAACTCAATTGTATTCTGGTTGGTTTTCCGTACTTTATAATTACAACCTGATTATAAACAATTACATTTAATTACTGTGGGGTCTTCTGATAAGTCAGAACGATACAATTTGCAATGTGGTAAAAAACAAATCTATCTCATAAGAACATTTATGAAACTGGATGCAGCTTTTAATTTTATTTAACAACTTAAATGTAAAAATCTATTATAATTAAAGAAATAACAATTGTATTAAAAATTCATTTTTCATCAAAAATTTTTGCATTCAGAAAATATTGTCCATATTCATAAAAACAACTAAAAGCTAATAAAAGCATTTGGAATTAAATGTTTTGAGTTTTACTTTTGTATGTTACAATTCAGAGCTGATTTTCAGGTGTGTGTGTGTGTGGGGGGGGGAGTCCAATTAAAAAAATGATTTGCATTCCTAATGTAATCTGAATCACAACCTAAAGTATTCGATCGAATTTCTAGTTTTCATAAAATTAGTTATGGGGAGGGGGGTAATAAATATAAAAAAAATATTTCTGCCATGACTTAAGAAAAAAAAAAAAAAAAAAAACTAATTTCCATCATCTGAATAGTTTCTGAAAGTTTCATTGACATTTGGCAATTTTTATTTTTGCAAGATTTTCCAAAAACATTTAGACGATAAAATTATTTTCGTCAAGTTTGGCGTCTTTTTCATCATGCTATGCTCTTTTCTTTAGCCATCTCATGGAGGTACTTATTTAAAAGTTTTAACTCGGACATTTTATTTTTAAATTGTTTAAAAATGCGTTAAAATGGCTTTGTTCATATTTCGGCGATACTAATTGTAAAAAAATAAGAAATATTTGCCATGTTACGCCAATTACGTAGTGGCAGACGCTGCTTTCTACCAAAGTTTTTAAATGTTTTAAGTGCGAGGCAGAAGCGGGGGGGAGTCACCCCTTTTGCGACTCTGCATCTGAATAATACTTTCCTTTTGAAATAACGGAAAAATTAAATTAAGAAATCGTAGATATAAGGGACTTTAAATTATTAGGTCTTTTTACAATTAGACTCCAAAGGAAATGGTGAAACGAACTTTCAGCACGATAAATACACGTCCCCCCACGCTACGGAATTCGAATTTTTTCAAATTTAAAAGCAGTAGTGTATCTGGGGGGGCAGTACTTTTTGGCCCGCGATGAATTTTCAAAAGAAAAAAAAATGATATATATTTCAATAATTTGGGGGGATAAGCAGCGATAAGGATGAAAATATGATTCAACAAATGAAGCCAAATTTGTCTTTGATATGGCTGACCAACTAGCAATAAAAAAAAAAAAAAAAAAATGAACTGTCAGCTGGTGGGGAAATAAACTCCACTTACAAGACGCGAGCAAAAGGTGTGAAAAAAATTTTGAACATTAAAAAGGATTTAAATGTGGGGTTGGATTAAATTTAGTCACATTAGTAATGATTCCAGTTTTTTTTTTTTTTTTTTTTTTTTTAAATCGTAGGCCTAGCTTTCCGGATAAAAGAAAACCGTTACTTTTCATAAATTATAAAATAGATTGAAAATTCCAATGCTTTAAGGATATCACACGCATTCCAATTTTTCAAATCCAAAAATGGGCATTTTTTTCAATTTACATGTTTTTACTGAAGTAAAACAATGCAATGTTTTATTTATTTTTTTTTGTTTAGATAGTTGAAGCTTTATTAAGCAAAAAAAAAAAAAAAAAATAGACGAGGAATTTATTTCCGTTTTTAAAAGTGAAATTAATTAATTTCATTTTTATCAGACTAAAATAAATTCTTCTTGGTACTGCCTTGCTAATAATTTAACTTCAACTACAAAAAAAAAACAAAATAATTTAAAACTTTGCATTTTTTTTTTTTTTTACATTATAATTAAAAAAAAAAAAAAAAAAAAAATGTACCGTGCGTGTTTGTTGCCGTGGCATTTAATTTACTTCTAACTTGTTAGAAGTAAAGTAATATTTAAAAAGAAATTTAAAAAAAAACTGATAAATTATGAATTATAAAAATAAAATGTACAATGTGTTTTTAATTTTCTTTTTAAATAAAAAAAAAAAAAAACAGGGTATATAAACAAAAACAAGTTGTCTTATTGTAGAAAAAAGTTTCTACAGTTTTCCAGATTTAGAAACAAACATTGAGAAATGGATAAGAATATTAAGAATTGATGGGTGTACGTACGATTAATTTCTTCGTTGACGATAATGGGTATTACTATTATATTGTAATATTGTAATATTGTATTCTTCTGGAAAAAATCTTAAGGGTCGCCTAGGGAGGCAAAAAACACTAGCTACGCCACTGTTTAAAAGCTTTGCATGTTAATTTTTTTTTTTTTTTTTTTTTTTTATTGAGCACATTTAAATAGTTTCCTGGTCTAATTGAACACTGACCAATAACTTATTTCCTTGACTTAGGAGTGCAAAATCTAAAAATGAAATGGTGGGGGGGGGAGTATGTGACAAATGGTGAATTTAATTAAATTAACACTGGGAAGTGTTTTGTTTTCACTTGGTTTCGAGAAAACAATTGTGCAGTTTTTGAAATGCACAAGAAACATTTTATGGAAACCTTAAAAACTTAAAGCGCATGGGTTTAAACGCATGTCAAAAATTAGAAAGATATTTAAAAGTGGTCAAGATTTTGCCATGAAAGAAGTGAAATTACTTTGCAAGGGGGGGTTAATAGTTAAGAAAATCATTTTACGAATCCCCTCCGTCGAAGCAAACATTTACCGAGAACAACTCAAGAATTATTTCAGAACTTGAAAGATGCAAGCTTTTATTCCCTCCATTTTTTTTTTAAGATGGAGTTACCAATATGAATCAACCGAACCCAGTTAAGCATTGTCATAAGAAAATATAGTTTTAGTTCCTGAAAAAGCTTTCAAAAAAAAAAAAAAAAAAAAAAAAATTTAAGTACGAAGATTAAAATAAAAACTTACCTGACAAAGTAAGGCCAGCCATTCTACCATTCATTCAGATGCCTTTTAGTTTTACTTTATCTCTTGTCTTCGATATCCATCGTAGAAGTCAAGTTTCCAAATCTTCCTTTCTCGTCATGTTTCCAAGGAGTTTCAGCTGAATTCTAAGAAGTTTTCCGTTATTTTCTTTTAAGACTTCCTTGTGGGTCATCACTTATCAATAAAGTAAAAAGTTATTGGGTCTTGAAGACTTCAGGTAAAAGTTTTACCGTTCTTTATTGAAAGGTCAGCTCATTTAAAATTCTAAACGTTTAACTCTCAGTCTCAAGTTAACCGTTGTCAAATAGGAATAAAATTTAGACAAGAAGATTATGCAGAGGTCGTGTCTAAATAGTTCAGTAGATTAACCAGTTTTAAAAAGAAAAAGTAACAATACATGCGACGTACGAACCAAATCAATGTAACATTCATTTTTAAATCATTAAAAAATACAATTATAAAGAAACGTTTAGCGCGCAAAGTAAATAACTAAATTTGAAGTGAAACTGCCTAAGAAGGTTCAATAAGAGAATCATTATAACATACTTCTTTTTCTTTAAAAAAAAAAAGAAGAATAAAAACTTGATGGTCTCCACGTTCGGGATTGTGTGAAGAAAAGAAGCTTGAAAGTTGGACTTATTGGTGGCAGCTCAAGTTCTGCATCAAATGTCACGTGACTTTCAGTGATCCGACTGTATGTTTTTGATTGGCTGCCTTAGTTCTTATTAAAAAAGAAATTTGAATAACCTACTTTTGAGTTTCCAATCGATAGGTCATAATGATGATGATTTCTTTTCTTTTCTATTTTTTCTTTTTTTTAACAACAACAATAATAATAATAATAATAGAAGAAGAAGAAGCATCCCATATACCAAGAAAAGTACTATCAACTAAATGGCAATTCTCCTAGAAGCTAAGGGCCATAGTTTGGACCCGACTCTACAGGATACAAAACAGGATACATAACACATAAACAATAATATTAATAATGAATGATAATATTAATAGTAATAATAATATTATTAATAACATTAATTAATAATTTGCAAACATTTTTGTGTTAGCGATTTTGTTGCAGGACCGATAAGGATGTCGCCCCTACAAGCTTTTTGAAGGAAGGTGTGAACAGCTAAGACAATGAAGGGACAAAGACAGAAGTTTAAAAACAGCAAACGTCGATTTTTATCTTTACAATATGTACAAGTGTGTACTGTCAGGAGAAATGCCTGGATCGTTAACAGGTCCGGGATGACTGGTTCGGTCAGGAGAAGCGGATCGGTTGTATCGGCGGTGGCTGCCGGGTGTAGAGTTGTCGGCGGCGGTAGCTGGTTGACTGAAGAGGTTTGAAGGTTTATCGAATCGATTAGGGCGAGTCCCTAAACAGGGCCAAATCAGTGAGATAATACGTCCTCAAGGTGGAATCGCGCTGAAGAACGAAGCCGAAATCCCTAAACACGGCCGAGTCAGTGAGGTGATACGTCTTCCAGGGCGGATCAACCGCGAAGGCGGGATCGCGCTGAAGGGTATTCCTCGACGAAGCTGGAGTCAGAGAGGCAATATGTCTTCCAGGGCGGATCAACCGCGGAAACGTGATCACGCCGAAGAGTATCTGTCGACGAAGCACAGAGAAGAATGCAAAGCAGCGTACGGATACTACACTTTGATTCTAATATTTATTTGTAAAATTAGATACGAAATGTGCCACAAGGGCTAAAAAGTTGGGATGGGGAAAAGACTGGTTTTCTCTAGTCCTACCTCAAAACTAGCTAGTCTCATTCATTGACCCATTCATACTTACAATTTTCCTTTCACCATAACAACGCATTTACTTTTAGCTATCACACTACAGTCACCAAAATACCTCATTTTCTCTATGAAAAGCCCTAGCACAAAGTTTTATTTATACAATTATTGAGGGATTGGGGGGGGGTCAAAACCCAAGGTTTATATACAATGAAAAAGATGTTTATACAAGAAACTAAACAAAACGATATTAGTAGTAGGACCCAAAACAGAAAAGTGTGGCAGAAATCTCGGTTAACTGGATTGAAAAAAAAAGAACTATCTGAATTCGCCAAAGACACCTGTCACCTAAAAACGGGAAGGGGTGAAGACAAGAAACAAAAATGAAGGATTAAAAAGTGGGGCCTATGTACTTGCATACACTAGCTATGTTTAAAAGGAAAATATTTGCCCCGAGGAGGCCAAGACTGAAACTGAAAAGGGCTGGGAAAACTGAAGTTTTAGTTCGAGGCCCCAAATCCACTTTTCTCAGTCGCATCCATCAACCACTCCAGGTCAACACTTTTCACTCGCACCAAGCGCAAAACTTTCACCCACCTTTTGCCGAATTTCGACAAGGAAAGATGCACTCTTTCCGCCCTGATCTTAACTTTAAGCTGATGCTTAAAGAAAGAGACCAGTTAAGAAGAGGAAAATTTCTCACCTCCGTGAAACTCTGCCTCGTCGTCCACACAACCATTCGCATAATGCTGAGCAGACACAAGAACACATAGTGCTGGTCCTTTGATAGCACTACATTGGCACAAACGGAACTGGCTTCAAGGACAAAAAAACTTTCCGTCCAAAACGCGAACCATGAAGCCTTCAATCAGTCTGCACGACATCGCAGTGAAAGAAGGCGTGATCAATGGACTCCTCCCAGTCCCAGCAGCGCACACACTCAGCTGAAATCGCGAAGCCCGCTGCGCAAAGCTTCTTGACGGCCCAAAGAGCCCCTCGCAATACCAGCCAGGTGAGAGATGCCTAATCATTATTGAAACATTTCAACCCGGGCGCCCAAGGCGAGACGGAGCGAAACTCCCCATTCGTAAGGCCTAGCTCGTCCGGGGTTTTGTCTTTGGCCTTCCCCCCACACTATCACCCGATACAAAGCCTTCCGAGATAACGCCTTGCTGTCAGAGAGACGAACCCTCACCCCTAAGAGGCAGCACAGCGCGCTTCTACACTCTTGATAAAAAGGGCATTCATCTTGGGGGTGAGCGGTGCACCTCCACCTCATTGGAATGGACACTTTCCAGAAACAGGAAACATTGACGGGCGTCTTCCTTCCAGAATTCGCCATCGCCATCTTTTTGCGTACACATCCGTTCTAGGAAATTCAAGCGGAGCATATGTTGACGTGTCTCGACGATTGGCATTTCCAGACCGCCATCGGCAGGATGGAGCTGGCCCCCTGGCCGAGCTTGGGTTGTGTCGGAAAAAGGGTCTAATATTATATGGTAAGGTTTGATCAAGTAGTCCTTGGCTAGAGGGAGTAGAAAACTGTAAATATAAAATTACTCCTTATGTTGTTCGATGTTTGATCAGCACTGCCTTATCCGATGCTCCCAAGGTTCGGTTTCGGCTTCAACCATATTGGGCCAGTTGTCCAGTTACTCGCCCGCTGCTGACCTTAACTCTGCGAGTAAAGAGGTCGTGAAGGTCAAGGTCGTTTTTCTAAGGAACGGCTAATGGCGGTCGCGACAATCTATTTTTAATACTCATCACGTCAAGTGTTTTACTGATGTAACTCGTATTCATACTTTCACTTATTCCGTTATGCGAGTCTATCACGCACGAACATACATACATACAAATCACATACAACGCCAAACATTCATTGGTTAATTAACCACTACTACGTTATTATAGACAATTTACAAATCGCAGCAATGCGACAATTTTGTAATCGCTCTATTTTTATGTAGTCAGTTTTGAGAGTCAATGTGGTGGAAGAAATCGGCTGTGTTTATATATAGGCTGAGGTCGCAAACGTATGTGACGGTTACACACCTGGCCCAGTGTCGGATCCTTTGGTTACGGCGCCAACGGTGACGTCGCTCCTCCTGGTCGCTCCTCCTGGGTCCAAGCGTGCCGCTCCAACCCTTTGGTCAGATGATCACCAGCCTCGCCTTTCCCGACTCGCTTCCAATACCTGGTCAGTAAAGCAACTATACCGATCTCCGGTCTGTCTACCCACGCTGTGTTTAGATCTTAGACAGACGGGACCAGCAGGGATCGGGGCCGATACAAGTTGAGTCCGACGGGGGTGGCAAAACACAAATAAAAAAAAAAAACTCACGACACTAAACAAAATTGCTGATAAAAAGGGTAACAACCTTTTATATCTTAATGTCCGTTACATAAAAAAACAAAATTGTTCTCATTTCCCGACCCGCTCTGTGGACTATGGCACCAAGCTTCTATCACACAATAGAAAAATGTCGAATTACCTACTTTCTAGAATCATGTATGTATGTCGGAGTGTGGTTCAGTTCGACACTGGGGCTAATTTCTATCGATCATTCGCAGTTGATTCTTCTCTCCGACTTGAGTTGTATTTCTTCTTCTTCGTCTACTTGGGCTGGTAGTTTTCCTGTTTCAACTTGGTGGAAAATTTCTTGTTTCAACTTAGCCGCAACTCTCTGTCGTCTGAGGTGGTCTCTTCTCACTGCCGTCCGGAGCTGAACTTTAACTTCTCATCGACTTTCGGCTTGTCTGCAGCTCCAATTCTTCTCAGGCTTTCAGGCAATCTTCTTCGTCTACTTGGGCTGGAGGTTTCTGTCTTCGACTTGGGCTGGAAGGATTTCTTGTCTGAGGGTTCTTTTCTCGCTGCCGTCCGGGGATGAACTTTAACCTCTCATCGACTTTCGGCTTGTCTGCATCTCAATTCTTTCAGGCTTTCAGGCAATCTTCTTCTTCGTCGTCTTGGGCTTTTCTCCTGTCTTCGACTTGGGCTGGAAGGATTTCTTGTCTGAGGATTCTTTTGCCCGCAAAGGGGCCGTGAATCGGGCCTGATGGCCGCGTTCAGGCTCTATCCCTGCCCGCGGTCCAACTCTCAACTGCAACTCCAACTCAACTGATTTCTGTCGACTGGGGTCCTGCTTATATTGACGCCGCAACAAACTGGGGTGGGTCTGTCGGCGTCAGGGTTTTCTCGATAATTCCAAAACTGCATTAATTCTGTCTTCTCCATTATCGCTATTGTTTTCGCCCCTACTTCCTCGCAGTACCTTTGGTGGGGCGGCACATCCATCTCTCTTAGTCTCTCGTATGTCAGGTGACCGCTTTTCAACCAATCGTTCCTGATCGAGCATTTCTTTTCCCTTTTCTTCCAGGTCACGTGATCGTATTCGACCAATTGTTATTGATCAAACATTTCTTTCCCTTTTCTTCCGCAGGTCACGTGATCGTATTCGACCAATTGTTATTGATCGAACATCCTTTCCTCTGTTTGCGGGCGTGGTTACATCGTTCTTGTTTAAAAAAAAAAACAAAATCAATTTTGCCCTTTTTGCACGTAAAAAAAATGACAATCTTTTGGCTTTCTCTCACCTGGACTTTGTCAAACAGCCCGCTGCTAATTAGTCTTGACTTTAGAAAGGATCTTTTCCGCCTTCTTGGCGCCCTCTGTGAGCCAAAAGCAATTGTCCCTCTTTTTTACCTCTTTGTTTTACCTGATAGTCGAAAATCTTAATTATCTACATTGAAATGTCTCTACTTTATTAACGTGGGTGTCCAATTCTTAACAGGGTCTGTATATCGTTCCACCGGTCACTCCCCTCAACCCAAAAGACACTTTTTCTCTGATTAAAAATTTGTTTCATTGTTCTAAAAAAATTTCTCTTTATCCAAATTGATAAGGTGTCTTTCCATGCAAAAAGTAGGCTAGGTGCTTTGACCGACATTCTTATCAAAATGTTTTTTCAAAATCGGCCTTTCTTTCTTCTTATTATTTAAATCTCTTTCTGACTCTATCTCCACCCCTCAATTGGGTCATGCGTCATACATTTTCTTTCTTTCGCTTTTTTTCTTCTTTCTTTTCTTTTTTTCCTTTCTTTCCTTCTTCTTTCCTTAGGATCGTCTAGTACAATCTTAGTGAATTATTTTCAACTCAGTTATTTTCCGTTTTAAAAAAAAATTAACAACCTGTTTAGTAACCGAGTAAAAAAAATTAAATCATATTTCTATGAATATTTCTAATAATGCAAGGTGCCACACGTAGCCGGTTAGCGATGTCTTTGGGGTGATAACTGAAAAATTACCTTCTACTTTTTATTGTAAACATGGGTTCCATTCGGACACCATGTGTATATAAAGTAGTTTTCAAAAATTTTTTTTTTGGTTAGGAAGGATTACCCTGTTTGTTTTGAGTTTGTGTGAGTCGTTGGCTGAAAAACGCTGAGTCACCGGAAGTTAACGGCATTCGTTATGTTTTCCGCGGTGACGCTTTTATACGTTTGAGTAGCCGGCAGTAACTTCCGGCCGGGTGCGATAACCCCCAACGAGCAAAATAAAGGGTTCAGTTCCAGCGAATTTGTGGAGATACCTATACCAGGTGTAGCCACAATCTTCTCCTTGGTTCACACCGGCCTGTTCTACTGCTATAGCCCACGGGAATCACTTTTAATAATTATGTTTCAGGATAATAGTTCCAATCCCAACAGAAGACAATTAGTGTCTGCTAGTAATTTTAAACGTACCCTCAAAGAGGCTAAACTGTAGTGAGTAATAATAACTCCCTTCACCCACTCCCTTCAAATTCGGAAAACTGAGGAAAAAGACGGAAAGGAATTCACGGGCCCATGTGAAATTTTCTTTTGATCAATGAAAACCTTACCTTCAGCAAGATTGACCAGCGAGATGAGAAGACGGAAATAAATTTGTGATTTTTTTTTTTTTTGACTAATGAAAACATTGTCGTCACAGAAATTAGCTGTTGAGCTAAAGAGAAGAAAGAAAAGAAAAGATGCGAAATTCTTTTTTATATAAAATGAGGAGAAAAATTAAATTAAAACAAGAAAAGTGTCTAAAATCATGTGAAAGGTTTTGTTTTAGTTCTTCGTGACCAGCATTGAAGTTCTTGCCAGTTGAAATTATTCACAGATTATATTATCGGCTTTTAACCAAGTACGCAGCACTTCAAAGAATTTTCTCCCAACAATCCATGAAAGCGAATATTTCAAATTCTCTTTGTCTACTTTTGAATGTAGGCAACCATATATTCTTTTTGTGAGCAACAAACTTTCTTACCGTTGTTTTAAACATTTTTGAATATCATTTTGTATCAGATCATTTAATCTGTTGTATGAACATTTCCTCCTCATGGCAATTCGTTAAAACTACGGATTTTAAAATTTTCTGATTTATTTTCCTGAAACAAGCGACTGACACAACTTCAAGCGTATAAATTTGTAAATAAATTCCTTACTTTGTTTTGTTAAAATTACCCGTGTGTTTCTTCATTATTATCATCCTCCATAAATCTTCTTGGGTGGTCTGTTCTTTTAAACCCCATAAGCCCCATGCTACTATAAAGTCTTTGTGGATAGAATGTGACACCTCATAGCTTATAACAAGTTTGTCTCGTGACTACTGGCAGTTCCGTAATAGTGTCTTAAATAAGAGTTAGTCTTTTATCCCTCCTCTCTTCACTCAATTTGATGCGTTAACTTCTATTGATAAAGCAGAATGTTTTGCTTGTAAATTCTCTTCAAATTCTACTCTTGACTCACTTGGAGTCCCTTCACTTGACATTCCGCTTAGAATTAAGTTATTATTGAGTGATATGCATATACCTCCGTCCATATTTTCTGCTATTATCTCTAAACTAGGATCCCGTCAAAGCATGTGGGCCTGATGGTATTTCTGCAATAGTCTATAGAATCGTCAATGTTTGTCTACTCACCCCCGTTAAAAATAGACTCTTCTATAAGAATTAGCTTTGACCAATCAAAACCACACATTGTGAAACTCGGCTTGTTATTGGTCGAGACGACCCTAGAATGTGTATCCATGGTCAAAAATCTGTTTTCCCGCCAGGCCACTGGGAGCCTACTTTGGTTTCCCAAATCAAATAAAAGGACGAATTTCAGTCCAATTCACCAGTCAGATCTACATTCCTAGAGAGATACCAGACTGACCCACGCAAGTCAAAACTCTGACCAACCAGGACTTTGCCGCGCAAAATATCTGACTCAACAATCCACAAACACACTCTATCTCTCTCAAGAACATCACTTACAATACTTTGAAAAGTGACATTTTCTTCTCACTACTTAATAAGTATTAGTAAACAAACATTTCTTACACAACTAAAGGTACGCAACTCCTACCAATTATACAAACAAACTTACGTGCACACACTAATAACTGAACTAGCACAAAGGACAATTTAGTACGTAACTGGGCACTTAGTTTAACTTTATGAACAAATCTGAATAGCAATTGCAAACTCCTTCAAACATTCACAATAATATTCTACACAGCCAAATACACCTATTTTCATTTGTCCATTTAAGTTCAAATCAATTTTATTCTCAAAATTATATATTTGTACATAAATGCATTTTGTTCTATTGAAATCTGATAATCGGTGTTCTTTACTCACTTGCCTGTTGATTGATTCGTTTTTTTTTATGAATGTCTATCTATATTATTGCGGATAAATATTTTGAACATGCCCGTAAACTAACCATCTAAAAATAAAAACCTTCTGATACCAAATACAAACCCATAGCAATCCCAACAAGTCCTTACAAAATGTGCTCCCAAACTGTCTCCTGATCTCTACTGTACAATAAATACCTTGCTGCTTCTTGCTTTCTATTTGTTGGAAATCCTCTTCTGTTCTTTAAGAACTCTGGTGAACCGTCTGTTCCTTTGACCTATTGACTTTATACCTCTTTTTTGGCAAAGTACTACAGGCTCTAATCAACTCTGAATTGAAGTATCTCACCTTGCAGGATCTTCTTTCAGATAAGCAATATGGCTTTCGCTTCTCTAGATCGACTGTTGATGTGTTACCGATTATTGCTGAAAGATTCTGTTTAGCTCTAGATATGAATAGTGAAGCTCGGGCTGTTGCATTTGATATCTTGAAGGCATTTGACAAGTTTCGGCATATTGGTCTTCTTCACAAATTGAAATGTTATGGTATTTCCTTACGAATTTTTGAACTAATTCAGTCTTTCTTATCAAATCTGGAAATTAAAGTTGTCTTGAGCGGCCACTCTTCTAAATCTTTTTGTATTAATGCAGGCGCCCAGGGCTGTATCCTTGGACGTGCATTGTTCCTAATTTTAATAAATGACCCTCCTTGTGGTATCAGTTCTCAACTCTGATGACACAACCATTTATTCCTGTCTTATCGATTCGATAAGATCAATTTGGTAGCTAATCTCGAAAATGACCTACGTATTTTATACTTCTAACGTCTCTGCCTGAACTCTAAAATTTTACTTACTAATTCTTTTTTCCTTCTTGATGGGAATAGCTAGGTTCATATATCATCTGATTGCCCTTGTCTTTTGAATAGGAATAGAGGTTTATCCATTGTTTCCTGTTTAAATTATTTTTTTCAGTTCCTTCTAAAGTCTACTTCAACTCTATACTTCTAACGTCTCTGCTTAAACTCTGAAATGTTATTTATTTATTTTCTTCCTTCATTAGGAGTAGATAGGTTTTTTGAATAGGAACAGGTTTAGTTTAGATTGGGTTTCCGGTTCCTTCTAAAGTCCTTCAACTCTATATTGTTTTGCCTAAACTCTGAAATGTTATTTATTTATTTTCTTCCTTTTAGGATTAGGTTTTTTTGAACAGGGTTCCTGTTTAAAGTTTCGGTTCCTTCATTTTCTTAGTTTTCCCAATCACTACAATCTTGATGTCTTCAAGTCTAGAGTTAACCGTTATCTTTCCTACATAGCCTCATGAACTTTCAATAAATCAACAAACCATCCCCTTATATCTTTTATGATAATGATGTTTACTTTGATTGATTATGAAACTGATGTAAATATACAACACGACCCTCGCTAGAGCTTTTCACCGACCGGCCAGTGATCAACCCACGTTGCATTCCAATCCCCAATTTTGTCGGTGTAAACAGAAAACTGGGGAAGAGCATGGTGCATACTCACAACACGATGAAAGACAAAACGCCACGTTGAGAAATAAGAACGCGAACTCTATTTCCCATATTATATGCAGATGTTTTATTCAGGGCTTCACCTGCTCGTTTGGATGAGTAGGTAGGTGATACTTAGAACAACTTCGGCTACATTAGCTCTTCTCCTTACCAATTTCTTGCCCATCTACTCATGCACATGAGGTGGAAGTCAATACAAAATGAAGGCTTTGGAGCCGCGACACGAACATCTCCTGCTAAGGGTGGACCAGCACTCTCCTTGATCCCAAGTATGACTGTTAACATAGACCAGAACCAGAATATGCCCTAATTCCGGTTTTATTGTCACTTGATCCCCGAAAATCCATTTAGTTACCATTCTTCTTCGTTTAAAGTGGTTGTCGCTGGTGGATTGGTGAAAAAGGTTTTCTCCCACTACATAAAAGTAAAAAGCCACATGACAGCTATCAAGGAACAAAGAGAGACACAGGGACTGGCATATAGGTCAGACTCTCTCACAAGGATCTGGGACCTACTCCTAGGCCAAAGGATCAATTCCAGACTAAGGAACCACAGACTTGTTCTGATGATGTGGATACCCGTTATCTATGTCAACAACAGACCCCCTCTGGTAAGTCACGCTACACATTCTATGTAGGAGAGAACAATGTCTGTATTATCCTTTGCGGCGTTGGATTGAGGAATTTATATCAGTCGTATCGGTTCCAAATCACAGTTTGGGTCTTTTAGCGAGAGTCATTTTTGCTGGCCAATATATAGTTCATTTTATTTCGTTTAATACCGAAAACATGCGTCGAGCCATGATGCGCAGTGACGCGTTTTCGCATTCTGCTTTGGGTCGTCAAGCAGTCAACATCCGGTTTATATAGAAGAGTGTAAGAGACACGACAGTCTCTACTTCTTTAAGCTATATTTAAGTTTTGTTATAGTAATGGATTTTTTATTTATCAATCCGACATATTTATCGCTTTAAACGTTATTTTTAGTAGATACCAATATCTGAGTAGTGATTGACTAAGCATAGCTTAGATACGGTACAAGGCTGAAAATATCAAGCGCCCAATGAGGATGGAACTCACTACTCAGTCGTAATTGATCTCCCAAGACAAGCTTGCTAACCATTAGACCACGTCGAAGTGCCCCCGATATTTGAGTAGACACACCGTTTTTTTTAAACAGTATATTTATTTTCGTCTACTGGCCTAAATATACGATAAATCTTATTAAAGTAAAAGATGTACTCTCCAGCATGATTCGAACTTGCGTCTTTCACCCTGCAAAGGGGGACGAAGATTCGAATTCTGCTGGTGGGTGCATATTTATCTTTAATAAGATTTCTCGATTATTCGGCAAAAGGAAATGCGTCTTTGAATAAATTTTCTTTAATACGATTTCTCAAATATTCAATAAATTTTTGATGACCAGCAAAAAAAGTTACTGTATTTTTGTTAATATTATATAGAAGATAATAAATCATCTTAATTTTTAAACATAGTGATGCTGAAAAACGGCCATTCAAAAATACTGGACTACCAGCGAAAATTTCACCTTTCAGATCGTTTCTTAAATTAAAAGGATTTTTTTTTTTTTTTTTGCAAAATGTGATCTTTATTATTACAGAAAGTAGTTATTAATTAGTGTTGTGGCCTTTGGCTCAAATAGTTGTGATATTGTAGCTAAAACCAAATCTTACAATGGAAAAGGTGATAGATGTATTTTATACATTGTTGAAAAATTAGTTATTTTAAAACATTTAAATAACCCTAGTTTATTAAACAAGAGAAATGAAATGTAGGCATAAAAATAAATATCTGATGAAATATGTTGATCCAGATTAATTTTTGATGTAAATTATGGTTGTTTTTTAAGAACCAGTAATTTCCCCTTATGTTTAATATAAAAATTCAATATTCACATCTCTATTTTTTGCACACACACACACATATATATATATATATATATATATATATATATATATATATATATATATATATATATCCCACTTATTTTAAAATATACGTTTTAAAAAAAAAAACTGTATAAGATTATATATGACTGCGCTAACATTGTGGTAACCAAATATTTTTTATTAAAATTTAAATTATGTAACGTTCAGTCTATACTCTGCACCTGAAGAATGCGTTATGCATGAAACTATCAAGTCATGCTATCAGTGAGGGATAATATATATATATATATATATATATATATATATATATATATATATATATATATATATATATACCTACCTCTTCTTTTTTTTTTTTTTTTTTTTAGTGTGTGTATGTTTGTGTGTGTGTGTGTGTGTGTATGTATCTAATTATGTCTGGATGCTTATGTATTATAATCTGATTGTGTTTTTGTTGTGTCACGTGAGTTTAAGACCATATTCACAAACTTTAAAATAAAACGGAAAAAAAAAATATATATACATGTATTATCAGATGACCGGACGAATTGTAGCGTCTTGTCTTGTCAGACGTAATTTCAATGAAGAAATGAATTGAATAAACATATATATTTTTTCTTTTCTCAATAATTTTGTAGTTTTTAAACTTAATAGTGATTAAATTTGGATTTTTAAAATTGCCAGTTTTTAATTTTAATATTAAATTTTATCATATAAATTTATAATTATTAGTTAGTATAAATTATTTTTTTAATATTACACGTATTTAAAGATCTAAATAGCTATAATAGCAGGATTTTGTTGTCAAGCTTTTGAATCTTTCTGTACTTCGTTTTGATTGGTTATTCTAGCTTTTGTAACAATGCTCCCCCTAGTGTAGGATCGTTAATTAATCTGAAACTTTTAAAACCATTTATTTTCTTTTCAACACCATCACTTGATAAGACACAGAGTGTGTTGAAACAAAATGGCTATTTTTGTAGTGATTTTATAACATACTTATGTTATAAATTTTTTTTTTTTTATAAAAATAATTATATATATATATATATATATATATAATGTTTCAACTGTTGTACCTCCCGGCCTTTATCAGTTGTATATCAATCTAGTAAACCTGCAGGGAATTCTGAATTGTAACCTTTTTGTATCTTTGGGAGTATTCTGTTCTTGTTCCACTACATATGTCTAGGGATACCTTGTCTAGTTCTTATTTTTAATACTGCTCAGTTATTGCTTGCCTTGGTACAAGTACATACTTCCCGTCTCAGGGATTAAACAATTACTGTCATCAAACTCATAAACAAACACTGTTTTCTATTAAAACACTTTCTAGGTATTTAAATTGTTGTACTTGTTTGATTTTTATTGCCCCATATAACAATTCCAATATAATTATCAATTTTACCTACAGAAAAAGTGTATTTGGTAAAATATTAAACGGTGAGACTTTTCTTTTAGGAATTCTGTATTAGGTGAATATGGGCATACGGATACAATAAGATGTAACCTGTCTTGTTAGGTGACTGTTAGAAAAATGAACCAATGAAATCACAACACAACATGATATCTGAACAGAAGCATCCAATCAAATTTGAGATACCATGGTAAATGATTAACAAATAAAACCATTAATCAAACTTTACACACTCACCTAAGGGGCTTTTAATATAATCCTTTCATTTTTAATTTTTGGGTGGTTCAATTGCAGTTTTATGAACAGGCTCCTTATCATCTACCTTGATAAGATGGTGTTTGCTTTGAAGAATAAGGAAATTCAAAATCACTCAGAAACACTTGACAAATATTTCTCATTAAAGGTCTGACATGATGGTCTTTTTGCTGCTACATGTTCTTCCTCTTTGTGATGAATGACTAAGGTTATTCATTTGACTGTAGCAGACACAGTGCTGTAAGCCTGACTATATAAGATATTTTTAAGATATTTTATCATCACTTGGGGAGGCACGGTGGAGTAATGGATAGCAGCTCGGATTGAAAAATCGGAGAGCCAAGTTCGAATTCCAGTCGAATCCATTGCATTCACTTACGTGTTAATACCCTTGGGAAAAGTATGAATCCTCTTCTTCTAGGTAACTAGCAGGACAGACTGGTTTCTATAAATTTCTGGTCTACTACAGAAAGAAATGGCAACCTACTGTGGAAAAAGAATTGTATTGAAAGATACATGATTGCCCAAATGTGTATTACGCATGGCACATAACTGACTGATCATCACTTGAGATCACTAACTTTTTTTTAAAACTGAAATTGGACATTTTAATTTAATTTTCTTGAAACCCTTTTGTATAAATGTCTAGGATAAGGAGCAGTTATTACTATTTGAACTCTTAACCTCATCTTTAATTGTTATCATCACATTTCAGCTTTTGTATCTTCCTGCCTTCTTCATGGAATTTTGAACTGAATCTTTTATTTAATCTATGTGGGTACATTGAGCACCTTCTACTGTCCATATCTAGGGGCATCTTGTATTGTTCTTATTCAGTGTGGTGTAATGGTTAGCATGTGACACTATTTATCTATGGTAATTAACTAGGCATAAAAATTGGACAGAAAGATGCTGAAAAGAAGGGTGAACATCAACATTAGAAGATTTTATTTTTTTCAAAAAGTCTCTTCTACTCAAGAAACTGAAGAATTGCATCAACAATAATTTTTACGAAAAGGCAATGTGGCGATCTCTGACAATTGATTGATGATGGACGTTAAAAGTTCTGGTTAATAAAACACAGAATAACCAGAATCGACGAAGATGCGATCTATCGTTCGAGAATGCATAGATATTGTGTAAACAGGTAATATGACCGAGGAAATGGCCAAACGTGAGGGCCATGTGTTAATTGTAGGAATTTTGTCAGGGCATAAAAATGATTTGCATAAACAAGGTATCAGTTGATAATTCTAAACTGCTCATCATCTCGGATAATAAATCCTGAATAAGCAGTGATATGAAAGAGTGAATTAATGAAGCAAGCGTAGCCACACCAGCACGATCGAAACGCCATTGGTTGTGTGGTAACAATGGTGATAGGCGGAGGTAAAATAGTAAGAAAGACGGAGAAGTTACTAATGCTCACTGAAAGGAGTTGGTGTAAGGTACCAATGTGAGGAGGAAGTAGTTTAGGAGAATAGCTATCCTGCAACCTCTCCTCACAGACGAAGGGATTCCCCCAGAAATAGGAAGTAATTAATTTTCCAAAAATGGGAAGTAATTAATTTTTCTATCCAGACAACAAAATGTCCCTTGTTGAAATCGGGGATACACCGAAAACCCCAGGCTGCGTCCAACACCGCACCGGTTTTTGGTCGAAGTCCATATAAGCGAGCGCCCTCGGGCAGTTCGACGGTTCGTGCGCAGGAACCAGCTAGTTGCGTTTTGCAGTTGGAGAGAGCTGACAGAGAGATTTCACAATTCCTACCGCCGACCTCGCCTTGCAAGTTATACTGACGAACGAAGCTAAGCCGGCACCTAAAAACTAAACCAATTGACTTAGAAGACCAGAACTTGCTTAGAAGTATAAAAGTGTCACTCTCAGAAGAAACGATTTGGGAAGAACACACACTCCTTTATAGAACAGACTGATAAAAGTTGATTTGCTTTCTTTAAACATACCCGAAATTTTTGGGGTTTTCATTTATTTCTTCTTGCTTGTGCGATGTCACCTCCAGTTTAAACTTACCTTGCACTATGGTCTCGGTGCCTGATTGATCTTGTCAACCTAAGATCAAAATCACAATATGGGTAAGTTAGACTTGAGATCGAAGTAGTTACTTCGGTAACCAGTCATTGGAAGCGAGCTGAGAACGATGGAGCTGGTGTCGAACTGGTTGCATCTGGTGTGAAGCTGTTACGTATTCATGCGTTTAGAATCGACCGACCATCCCATTTGGTACCCTGACTCAAGGATCCCGCCAATTAGCCACAACTACCGATCGACCGGATCACATATTGGTGACAGTGACTAAGAGTCAACCCCAAAACGCCCTAGTAGGTGTCACAAGCAAGCTTGTTTTGCTAGATTCATTATGACTGAATAGTGAGTTCGATCCTTACTGGGCGCCTAATACTTTCGGCCTTGTGCCATATTTAAGCTACGCTTAAAAAAAAAAGATCACCGTATTCAATATTGTTGTTATGTTTTTTTGCCCAAGTCTGTACAGGGATTGAACTCACGATTGCTATATCACCTAATTCACAAACCAATGCTTTAAACCACTAGGCTATTGTCCAGTGAGACAATCTTCTATGTGCCATGTCCCTTCAGGACGTTGGTGACCATGGCTTCCCACAATTTCCTGTCCTTTGTAGCTTTTAATAATATTTTTTTTTTACTATCTCTCCTATAACTTGCTCTGCCATTCATTTACTCAAGTTCTCTAGGGTAGGTTATGTGTTGTTTTTCTCTCTCCCTCCATATGTCATGTGAGCATCAAATATTCTAAGCTCTCTGTCTTCATTATATGCCCAAGAAATTTTAATCATCTCTTCCTGATGTTAAGTATAAGTGTCCTTTTTATTTCCATTTTCTCTAAAACTTCATCATTGTTCATATGTTCAGTCAATGGTATTCTCAGCAGCCTTCTATAGAACCACGTTTCTATTGTTTCAAGTCTCTTCTTCATCCATAAGGATACTGCCCAGCATTCACTATCAATATAGAAGGACCAATATTAAATAACAGTACAGTACTCTTTTCTTTTTATCACATTTTCCTGTTTCCTAATACTTTATTTAGATTTTTGAAGGCAACTTTTCCTATCCCTTTGGATTTCAGTTTCACACTTTCAAGCCTCTGTTAAAACACTTCCAAGTTATTTAAATTGTTGCACTTGTTTAATTTTGGTATCTCCAATTTGTAATCTGCATGCTGGGCTGTTCCTTTTGCTAACAACCATGCATTATCTTATTGCAATTGATGTTTAGTCCTTTCTTCTTGCTTTCCTTAATGTCTTCTATCCTGCCTGCTGCTAATCCTGCTTCTATCATGCTTAACTGCATTCACCATGGCTTCTCTTTTCTAACTGCTGCTGTATGTTTCTTCTACAAGTTATAATGTCCCATAAAAGTTACATTTATATAACCATTTTGTACACAAAATGTATCAACTCTTATGGGACAGATATAATTCATCTAATGCTTACTAAATATTCATGGCTGTTAGAGTTTCTACGCTGACCAAGGAAAAATATATTACTGATACCCTGCTTTTTGTGTGGAGAGGCAGCGACATGCTAATTAAGGTTTCATTGTTGTAGAGAAGAAACTTGAGCTTCCACAAATGCTGTAATCAAATTTGAAAGTCTTGTGCACATGAACAATTTTTTTGAATTGAAAATCTTATATGTGCTGTATTCATTCAGAACATAGGCGATCATGGCTCTCCACAACTTTCTATATCTAGTGATTCTTAGCAGTTTTTGTTCTTGTTAACCTCTTGTTCTGCCATCCATTCACACAAGCTCATCAGGTAAATGGCTCTTTGTCTTTTTCTGTCAATATGCTCCTTGATAAGTTTTCCAAGCCCTCATTATGTATCCAAGGAGTTTCAGCTGTTTTTTCCTGATTTTGAGTATGAGTGTTTGTATTGACAGAGCCCTGTCAGTCATCTTTTTTGCGGCATATCCCTTCAGGATATAGGAAGTTGTGGAGTTCCATGATTGCCTATCTTGTATGGTTTTTAGTTTTTTTCCCTTTGCTAAGCCCAGCTCCTGTTCTGCCATCCACTCAAGTAAGTGGCCGCCACCTTCCCCGATCACCCTTGCCCTCAATATGTTGTGTAAGGGCCATTTTTCTAAGTCCTCCTTAAGCATCCAAGGAATTTCACCTCTCCTTTCCTGATTTCAAGTAAAAGTGTTCTTTCTGTTGCTATTTTCTTTAAACCTGCATTAGTCACATAGGGATGTTTTTTTTTTACCCGGAAATTTCTGAAGTACTCATAATTCCTAGTTGGTAACTTGTTTCTTTTGCTCCCTCCCACAACTCCTCTGACTCGCATATGTTGCAACACAGTTATAGTAGGAAGGGACTATTCAATTTCAGAAATCTGAGGTGACTAATGCAGTGTTTAGACTTCCTTGTTGCTTACTCCATCCATCCTTTTATTGAACCATATTTCTAGTGGCAGTAGGTTTTTTTCCTTGTTACTTTAACAAATATTTATTATGTTGACATTACTGAAATCAGTTCTATGATGTTTATTAATAAAGGCACAAGTTGAAATTTGTTTTAGAATAATGTCATTACTTCATGTGTGAAATAAAAACTAAACTTTTTTGAATCTGTGTGGAAATTACATTTTCACTGTCAATAAAAAAAATATTTGACAAAAAGAAATCAAAACATTGAAATAATGGATCAATCTTTATTTATTAGAAGAGAAAAAACAAAAAACAAAAAACAACATTGCAAAATAAGCAGTACCGAGATCAAGTTTTAGATTCTTTGCCGATAAAAAAATAGAAATTCATATAAAAATCATTGTGAAAAATATGGACTTTGGTTAGTAAAAAATGTTTTAGTTTTAAAACTAATAAACAAAAATGAGGTCAAGTAAAAATGGGACACAAAAAGCTTTTAAATAAAAAAAAAATCTGATTAAATAAAAAAGAGATTGGTGAAAGCAAATTCTTTTATGTAAAAAATTCGTTGGAATTTGTTTTTTCTTTGATTTTCATCTTATATTCTCCTACAAAATGTAAAGCTTTTCAAGTGATCAATTCAATTATCAAGATAGAGTCATATAAAAATCTTTATAGAGCTCAGTAGTAGGGGTGTAAAAGTTCGGGAGAGAGAGAGAGAGAGAGAGAGAGTGTGTGTGTGTGTGTGCATGTGTGTGTGTGTGTGAGAGGAATAATCCACGTTACCTTTCACCCCTCTTTGCAGAACAATCCATTCTTATACCAACACACCTGTTATCCAATCAAAACACTAATTGTGACAAACTCAACTTCTCATTGGCCAACAGCCTTAAAAAAACTAAGTATGCACGTGAAAAATCCCTTTGGTGCTCAAATGTGTTTGAGCCTATTTTTCCTTTCCAGAACCTATAAAAGAAAGAAATTTGAACCACTGCAACAAAATTGGTGACGCCGACGTTTCTTTAAAAAAAAAAAAAAAAAAAAAATAATCCACTGCAACTAAAATTGTTAACCACCAACGCTCCCGGAAATATAAAAACGTGATTTTCAACAATACGCAGCATCTTGAAGAATATTTCCATCACATCACAAACAGATTTTTTTGCGTAACTCTAAAAGGTGCAAAGAACTGTCTTCCCTCCAACTTACTACCTGCTCAACACAGCTGACCCTATTCCTTCAACAGAAGCATCAGGTAGACTGGAAATGTCAGCATATAACTGCAATGTCCAGACATGGTTCCTGCAGCTGGACGCAATATTCCAATCGCGGCATATCACATCTCAACAATCAAAATTTGCTTCAGTAACACCATCGCAGGAGCATTATCTCAATACAGTACAGCCTGCTGCACTCAATTTTGGTACCCTTTGCATACGAGCAGCTTAATGACGAGACTTTTTCATCTATTCGATCCAATACCTCTTTACAGATTGAAAAGAGACCATGATCGTTTACCAGCAAATTAGTATATTGTGATATCAGCACAGGCAGTCCATGCCCTTATCTTCCTCCGTCAATGTGACAACCAATATTTTAACATTTTCATTCACAAGCTCACCCTGATGCTAAAGCAATGTTGCGGACCATATCAGACAGATCTGTCTGGCCCGGTATGGCAACTGACGTCAAACAGTGGTCCCGCACGTGTCAACGTTGCCAGGCAACCAAAATAGGCAAAGCACCTTCGTCAACCTTTCCGAACCCTGATGGTCGCTTTACACACACACATGTGGACTTAGTCGGTCCCCTGGATCGTGTGAACGGAAACGAATATATACTTACCATCATTGACCGTTTCACACGATGGCCAGTAGCGATACCATTGTCATCGATAACAGCAGAAACAGTGGCAAATGCAGTCTTCACTCATTGGATTTCAATATTCGGGTGCCCATCGGTCATTACTACTGATAGAGGTCCACAGTTCCAATCTATGCTATTTAGCGAATTTAAAACCTACTAGGAATCAAGCACATCTCCACCACAGCTTATCACCCCTGTAGCAATGGCCTGGTGGAGAGGTTTCACAGGCAGTTAAAGTATGCTCTTATAGCATCCACCAATGGTCGTACCTGGGTGGACAAGCTACCTTTTGTCATGCTTGCACTGCGCAACACTGTAAAACAGGACTTAAAGTGTACCAGCGCAGAGTTAGTCTTTGGTAAACCTTTAACCATGCCTGGACAAATTTTCAGTGCACGAGAGAATATATAGCCAAATAGACTGCTCAACTCAACTCGCAACCCTTGCCGCTCTGCAATCGGTACAACCTTCTGCTCTGCAACACATACGATCTCTTGCATCCCAATCTGATCAGCCCACCAACTCAGAAGCCTCCTTCTGCTACTTCCCTGATCCCAAGCCTGATCCATCTGATGATTATCGAAGGAGGTGCCCAACTGAAAACTGCCATGACTATTTCAGTGACCTAATGCGTTACTTCGCCCGGTGAGAATTACTTCAAGCCAGTATGTTGAAATTCTCAGACAGACCTAAGGACTATCAAGCATGGAGACATTCATTTCACAACTCCATTATCGACATGCATTTGACCCTATGTGAAGAAATGAACTTGCTTGTGAAATGACTCAGCCCCTGCCTCTACTGAGCATGCCAACCATTTAAGGACAGCCTACCTTAACTATCCTGAGAAGGGCCTGCAGGAAATATGAAAGTCTTTGGAAAAAATCTACGGGTCCCTGGAAGCCATCGAAGACTCACTCTTCGAAAGGATCCATAGGTTTCCAAAGGTGACCATGGACTACTACAGACTGAGGGAGCTAAGTGACCTCTTCACCGAACTCCAAGCAGCTAAGGACGATGGTGATCTCCCTGGTCTTGCCCTCCTGGAGACTGCTCGGGGTCTCAGGCCTATAGTGGAGAAGCTTCCACCTACACTATGGGACCAATGGACCTCCCATGGCACTGCATACAAGCAGAAATATCAAGTGCCATTCTCCCCATTCTCTGTGTTTACTAAATTCATTGAGTAGCAAGCAGAGGACAGGAACGACCCCAGCTTTCATCTTAGCACAGATACTTGGCCCTCACAAAACATGGACCGAGCAACAACACCACATCGAAAAGAGATTTCGGTCCACAAGACTCAAATTGCATCTAAGGACATCAAAGAGATATGCCCCATCCATAACCTGCCTCACCCTCTTTGCAGTTGCCGGGCATTTAGAAGTAAACCTTTTCTGGAGAGGCAAGCCTATATGAGACAACACAACATCTGTTTCTGATGTTGTTCTACCCATGCCAACAAGGACTGCAGGTTCAAGCCTAAATGCGCTGAATGTGGCAGTGAAAGCCACAACACTGCCCTTCATCCTGGACCTGTACCTCAAACGATGCCCATCAGAGCCATGCCAAACCATGGCAGGGTGAACAACGATGTTACAGCCCACTGCACACAGGTTTATGGTCGCAACCTAATTGACAAATCCTGTTTGAAATTTTGCCTGGTGAAGGTACATCCCCAAGGCCAGAGAAACAAGGCAGTCAGGATGTATGCTGTGATCGACAAACATAGCAACAAGTCACTTGCTCATCCAGAGTTTTTCGAGTTGTTCAGCAACTGCGTCCCCACATCTTCTTACTCACTCAGGACCTGTGCTGGGGTCATAGAAACGATTGGGAGAAGAGCCTATGGGTACAGAATTGAATCCATAGATGGAACTCATCAGCCTCCACCTTCCAACACTAATTGAGTGTGCTGATGTGCCGGATAATCGCTGGGAAATCAGAACACCAGAACCAGCCCTTCATCACAAGTATTTGGCTAGCACGGCAGCGGAGATCCTCAACTTGGACCATGAGGCCCCTATTTTGCTACTCCTGGGTCGTGACATTATCAATGTACATAAGGTTCACACCCAGATCAGCAGTCCTCACAGCACCCCTTATGCTTAGAAACTAGACATGGGATAGGTGATAGTGTGGAATGCATGCCTTGGGGGAACGCATAAACCATCCACTGTAGACACCACCTTCACCAGCACCCAAGAAGGAGGCCGCCCAACAAACTTTGGGCCTTGTTCCAATACGTTCCAGGCCAAGGAAAGATACCACCAGAAAGAATTGGGTAGCTCTGTGTTTCAACTGACTAAGGAAAACAACTGACTGGCCTACTCTATAGAAGACAGAATCTTCCTCGATATCATGGAAAAAGGCGTGAGGAAGAATAGTCGCTGCAGCTGGGTGGCACCTCTTCCACTCAAGCCACCCAGACTTCGACTTCCTAACAACCGACAACAAGCAGTGAGTTGGTTCAACTCACTGACTCGCCAATTCAGGCCTTCTCCTTCATGGAAAATTTTTTTGCTAATGACCAAGCAGAGGCTGCCCCTCCACTCAAACAGCAAGAAGAGAGATGGTACTTGCCTATGTACGGCATTTACCACCCGAAGAAACCAAACAAAATTAGAGTTGTCTTTGACTCCAGTGTCCAATATAATGGAGTATCATTGAATAACGCCCTATTAACCGGGCCAGATCTAAACAACAACTTGATAGGAGTTCTGATCTGTTTCCGAAGAAAGCCCATGGCAATTATGGCTGATGTTGAGCAAATGTTTTTCTGTTTTCTCGTTAAAAGAGAGCACAGAGACTTTCTGCGGTTCCTGTGGTATAAAGACAATGACCATGATAAGGAAATAGTCGAATCTAGGATGAAAGTCCATGTATTCGGCAACAGTCCATCACCAGCAGTGGCAACTTACTGTCTCAGGAAATCTGTCAGAGGGACACATCTGAATTGCAGCCCTGCTGTCATTCAGTACCATCTCCTTGAAGGAAACCCAAAATGTTCTGGCAGCATCCAACTTGAGACTACATAAAATAGCCTCCAATAAAAAAGGAGGTTCTGGACACTTTCCCTACAGGGGATCTTGCCAGTGATATCAAAGATCTGGACCTCAATGAAGAGGCTGTACCGATGCAATGTAGCCTGGGACTTGATTGGGACCTTTTTGAGTTGCAGATGAAAAGAAGCCTTATACACGCAGAGGCATCTTGTCAACAATCAACAGCCTCTACGACCCTCTTGGTTTCGTAGCTCTGGTTATCATCCAAGGCAAGTTCATTTTATGGGAGCTGACATCCGATAAGTTTGATTAGGATACTCCTTTACCTCCTCAGGAGAAACTTTGGACTGCATAGTGCGACTCCCTACAAGAACTCCACAACCTCCAGATACCAAGGACTTACACCACTAATCACCCACTGCAGCATCTTCCAGGAAGTTGTGTGTCTTCTCAGACGTGTCGACTAAGGTGATTGCAGCAGTAGCCTACCTCAGAGTCACCTATCTTGATGGTACTTGTGAGGTGGGTTTTATCATGGGGAAAATGAAATTGGCACCACAACCAGACTGGAACTCTGTGCTGCCATCGTGGCGGTTGAATTGGCAGATATGATTCTCTCAGAGCTTGATATGCAAGTGAACTCTACCATCTTTTTCACTGATAGCAAAGTCATTCTTGGCTATATAGGCCATGAACATCACCGCTTTTATGTCTATGTCAGCAAACAAGTTCTGCACATCCGTCAATCATCTCAGCCTGAACAGTGGCATTACATACCCACGGATAAAAACCCAGCTGACTATGGAACCAGATCAATTCCTGCCATCCAAATGTCTGCTACAGCCTGGCTCAACAGTCCATCTTTCCTCTCCAACTCCTTGTTCAACCGTTTTGAACCCAACTTCTACTGCCTTATTGATCCTGAAAACGACGTCGAAATCTGTCCAGTAGTGGCAACCTTCACCACCCACTCATCCCCTGTGCTGCTCAGTGCTCATCACTACAGGAAGTTCTCCACATGGACGGCACTTACACAGGCAATCGCTCGTTTGATCCACATCTCTCAGTCATTTCAGAAAGAGACTAGGTCGAATGACTGCAAGGGCTGGCATTACTGTCGAGCAACGTTTCCGATAGAAACACTGGTGCAATCCAACAATGTGGTCCTCCGGTCGGCGCACAGAGACACGTACGCTTTGAATTCTCTTCATTAACAGAGCATAGGGAACTTCCCAAGAGTAGTGCACTCAAGAAATTAGATCCATTTGTGGACGATCAAGGTCTCCTCAGAATCGGCGGTTGCACACGAAGAGCAGGTCTAGATCATAGCGAGATGCACCCCGTTATCTTATCCAGCAAGCACCATATAGCATCCCTGCTTATTAGGCACCACCATAAGCAGGTACATAACCAGGGACGTCACTTTACAGAGGGCGCAGTCCGTGCTGCTGGCTTCTGGATTGTCGGTGGAAAAAGAAATGTCAGCAAAACCATTTACTACTGTGTAATTTGCAGAAAGCCCTGTGGACCTATGCAGATCCAAAAGATGGCAGACCTACCAGAAGATCGCCTATCTATGGAACCTCCCTTCACAAATGTGGGGCTCGACATTTTGGGGCCTTGGCCCATTACTTCATGTCGGACCAGAGGAGGCTTGGGCAAGCAGTGGGCCACCATATTTACATGCATGACCACCAGAGCAGTTTACATCGAGGTCTTGAAGTCACTCGATACATCAAGCCTGATAAATGCTCTCAGGCGCTTCTTTTCCATCCGGGGTTCTGCAAAACTTATCCATTCTGACCAAGGCTCCAATTTTGTCAGAGCCAGAAATGAACTCAAAATCAATTCCACCCTAGATGCAAGTGCGGTGAGTAAACACCTCTCTGACTACGGTTGTACTTGGTTATTCAACCCTCCGCATGCACCACACATGGGTAGAGCGTGGGAAAGATTGATAGGTATAGCCAAGAGAATTTTCAATTACATGTTGCTGCAACATGGAAGTACCAAACTAACCCATGAAGTGTTCACCACCTTTCTGGCTAAGGTCGCTGCCATTGTTAATAACAGACCACTTGTCCCAGTATCCACAGACCTAGAGGACCCAGTTCTGCTCACACCTTCAACACTCCTCGCCCAAAAGATTGGCTCTGTTCCTGCACCGACTGGTAACTTCACCAGAAAGGACGTTTCTAGATGACAATGGAAGCATGTTCAACATCTTGTGCAGACGTTTTGGAACCAGTGGAAGGACCAGTACCTCCCTCTTTTGCAGGCCTGAAGCAAATGGACTTCCAGTATTCCAAACCTGAAACCTGGCAGCATAGTTCTTTTGAAAGACCAGGATTCAAAGAGAAACGAATGACCCTTGGGACTATTTACCCGTGTCATTCCTAGTCGAGATGGAAAAGTGCAACAGGTCGAAGTGAAAATTCACAAAAATGACCGTGCAAAATTGTTCCGAGACCTGTGGCGGAGACAGTACTTCTCCTTCCCCCACTTCCATCTGAGCCTATCAGTTAAAACACACCATCTTCCTCTATTATCCCTTTTGAAATTCGTCCGTGTTTTGCGAATTTGAATTTACACTGGCTGTCTAAAGCAATGTGCTTTTTAGCATTTTGTTCAGGGCAGCACAACTACAGACAGTAAACTTGGCCTTTGCTTATGTATTAGCCCTTCATCTATATTCTGTACTGATGACCCCAATGTTAAAAAAACATGCTTCACAAAACGAGAGACATATTAGTAACCTCGACGAATTCCCTTCAATAGAAAAAGAAACAAAAAAACGGCATGACTGATCACATGGCAAAAGCATAAATCTGGGTAAGTTATCATTTTCTCCTCTTACGTTTCCTCTAACTTCTTACATATTTACAGTTGTATAAAAACAATTTATAAAAATGGAGGCACAACAATTTAGTGTCAAAACTCCACAATTTATGGAGAACAGTATCACCAGTTGGTTCACTATAATTGAATCTCAATTTCATTTGAGACAAGTGACCTCCGACAATACAAAATTTTACACTGTAATTAGTGCCTTACTGTACTGTACTGATGCGGCATTCATCCTGGGCGGATTGAGCCGGCTTCTTCCTATTATGAGAAGAAGATTCTTGGGATAAATTACAGAAGTAGGGTACCCAGGCCTACTCGGATAACGTTCTTGCTTGCCGCTGGGGTTCCCACAGACACAGAGACAGGAACGACCAGAAGCCGCCGGTTACCGATGCAGACGCTCCTTGGATTTTCACCAGGCCCTTGTTAGCGGCGTGTGTGTCAGACCTGTCCACCTTGGGTGGCCCTACCAGGAACGAAGTTCGGACGGCATAGCTCTGACACTACCGTTTACCCCCCCCACCGACTGTGAGGTAAGGGTTGGACTTTGGGGGGCTTATAGTACCAGGTTTTTAAGCGGTCCCCCATCTAAGTACTGACCTGGCTCTACGCTGCTTAACTTCGGTGATCGTACGAGAACCGGTGTTTCAGCGTGATTTGACCGTAAGCTTGTAATTAGTGCCTTGCCTCCCAATGTTACAAACATTCCAACCCAGGTTTTAGAATCAAGAAATTATATGAAACTCAAAGAATCAGTTGTGACTGCTTATGAAAAGACGAAGACCAGAGCTGTTGGAGAAATTAATGAAAACCACCGCATTAACTGGTTGTCCATCATTATATTTACAGGAGATATCGGCTATTGCAAGTAGGATTGGGGCAAGTAACAAAATAGTATGTCAGAAATTTGTTAGGGCCCTTCCACCAAAAATTTCCCTGGTTGTAGCAGCACACACTGAAATGCCTTTAACAGACATAGGTAGACTATGTGATAACTTGATGCCACTAATTCAAAATGCCAGGCTATAGAACCTAAAAACAAACAACATAAGAGTAAAATTCCCATAGGATTGCTTCGTTTTTTCTGCAAAACAAAGACCATAAGTCTGCAGAGATCCTTTGTACTTTGCCGACGAGGCTCATACATGCAAACCATGGTGAAAATGGCTGCATAAGAGAAAGAATAATATGTGAATGTTACCAAATTCTCGACTTTCATTCCCTACCCATAGTGATTCAGAAAACTAGTAGGGCAGACTGCATTAGCTCCCTCAGGTTCGCCACTACTAACACTAGCAGCTAGGGTAGGAGCTACAAAAATAGATTTTATAATAAATACAGGCGCTAGTGTTTCCATCTTGCCTCGTTCAGCTGTTGTTGGTGCACTTTTAGAACTGACACCAATTCACCTTTCATCTGCTGGTGGTGACTGTATTAGATGCTATAGTCAAGCTAATTTAGAAATAAGAATATCTTCATTAAGGTGTGCTTATCAATGGACTTTTGTAATCACTGGCGTTACCAATCTATTTCTAGGGTTAAACTTTTTAAAACAATTCCAATTAGTTGTAAACTGTAAAAATAAATGCATTAGCGATAGCATAACAGAGAGAAAGGCGGCAGTAAAAACGATAATGTAATAGTGAATGGCATAGATATGGCCGCACATATTAGTGAAATCATAGTGTTACTTTGCCACAAATAGATAAAAATAAAACATATGGTGGTGTTTATCATAGAATAGACACTGAAAGCCACGTATCAGTTTTTGCCAAGGCATAGCAACCTTCTGGACCTAAATTAGACACCGCCCAAGCGGAATTTAAAAAGTTACTAAGTACGAGTGTAATTAGACCTTCAAATAGTGAATGGGCTTCTCCCTTACATTTAGTACAAAAAACAGACGGTAGTTATCAAGCTTGCGGTGATTACCGCGCCTTAAATCGTATCACAAAAACAGATAGATATCCTGTACCCAATATAAATTCTTTTACAGCACAATTGGCAAATAAATCCTGCTTTTCCAGAATAGATCTACTGTCTGCCTATCATCAAATAAAAATGCACCCCAAGGACATAGCAAAAACCGCTGTAGTTACACCCTTTTGGCTGTTTGAATTCTTATACATGTCTTTCAGTTTGAAGAATGCCTCTGCTACATTTCAGTGTTACATGGATAGGATATTTTTTCAAACTAGACTGTGTATTCATATATCTGGATGACATCCTAGTTTTTAGTGGTGATAAACAGCAACACAAAAAAGACTTGGATAAGCTAATACAAGTATTAAATGACAATAACCAACATTTTTCAGTTTTATCTTCACGCTGTGAAACCACAATGAAATTTTTTACGAAACCGAAATCATTTGCTTTCATTTTTATATCACTACTGAGTGACCATATACAAAGAAACACTATTGATAAAGACTTTCAGATGTTAATAAAATTAAATTTTATCAACATTTATACCATTGTAAGAGAAAAAGATTGAACAAAAATATGTAAAAAAACATTTAACTAGTTTTAGGAAATAAATGTGAAATCTATTCGTTTACAAAAGAAATGAAGAAGAGAAAAAGGAAATATGACATGTTTGAAATCTATTTGTTTCAGTTTTCAAAAAAGCAAAAAAAACTTTTTGTGGTAAAATTAAGTTAACAAAATAGTGAGTAAAAATAAAAAAAATAGTTGCCAGTTTCGTCTTAATGTTAAATTTTATGAAGTCGGATTTATTTGTAGTAATGGTAATTGTTTTTGTATCATTAGTAATCAATGGTGGGTTACACCCCTTGTTTTTGTTGTTATTGTTTTGAGTCCTCGAGACTCAGGGCAGTTTTTGAATAAAATGAGTGAAATGACTACTACGGTTTTCATGTTGCTTTTTCTGTCGTTACTAAATTTATTGCAACACTTGTATATGAAACATGATGTAAGAAGTGGGATTAAACATAATATACTGAAAAGAACTTTAATTTAAAAAAAAAAAAAAAAAAATTAAAAAATGTTTAAATTACAGCCTTCAGAAGATTTTCACTTGACAGACTTTGGAAAATAGTCAGCATGGCACCAGAGATTCCAATGCTTTAGAACAGCTTTGAAGTTATCTGAAGAATCAGCAGAAACTCAAGTTAATACATTAATATATTGCATGGGACCAGAAGCTGAACAGATATACAAGTCATTTTCTTTCAGGAAAAAAGGATGTTGAGAAAAATTGACATATTGAACAAATATGATACATATTTCACGCCGAAAAAAACAATCCATGAGCAAGCAAAATTTTACATGAGGATGCTGAAGGATGGAGAACCAATAGAAAAATTTATCAGAGGATCTATGAACTGACAGAAAATGACCAGATAAGAGACCACTTAATTATTGGACTAAGAAGTAAGGATTTATCGGAAAAATTACAACTAAAGGAAGACCTGAGTTTAGAAAAAAGCTATTGAGATAGCTTGTAGCCATGAACAAGTTAAAAACCAAATGGAGGAAATTAATGAAAACTCAGTAGATGTAGTAATGAGGAAAATTCAAAAGACAAAACAGCCAGGAGGGAAAAATTATCCTCAAAATCCAGAGAGTGTGCCTCCATCCAGATGCAAGAAGTGCAACAGATATCACAAGTTTGACAACTGCCCGTCAAAAGGGAAAACTTGCCAAAAGTGTGATAAAATGAACCACTTTGTAATATGTTGCAGGTCAAAGACTGCAAATGTACATGAAATGAGGAAACAGTCATCAGAGGAATACTTCCTTGGATCAATACATAATAAAGAACTCAGAAAAAAAAAATTAATAAAAAATTAATTAAAAAATTAATAGATACTTAGCATGTAAAACTAAAGGTTGATGAAATACCTATTGTTTTTAAAATTGATACCAGGGCAGATATCAGTTTTATTAATTCTAAGACATTTCGAATATTGAAAAAAAAATACCAAATTTGAAACCAGTATATGGTATTTATAAAAGTCCTGGTGGTTCATTAACCTGTAAAAGAAAATTCACCGTTAATACGAGATATAAAGACAAGTCGTATACATTTGACATTTATGTAACAGATAATAATAATACTGACAATTTATTATCTAGAGATATGGCATATAAAATGGGACTTGTTGCCAAAGTAGCCAATGTTAATAAGAACGGTGGGAAATTAACTGGGTGTATGAAAGGAGAGCCAGTAAAAATTACACTAAGAAAGATGCAATACCATACTGCACACCAACTACTAGACATATATCCTTCCCAATTTTACCCAAAGTAAAAAAGAAGCTTCAACACTTGGAAGAAGATATAATAGAAAAAGTTATTCAACCAACAGACTGGTGTTCAAATATTGTTCCAGTAAGAAAAAAAAATGGGGAGGTCAGTATATGTGTAGACCTTAAAAGATTAAATTCAGCCGTAAAAAGGGAACATTTTATGCTACCAATTTTGGAGGATATATCACCCAAATTAAGGGGTTCAAAAATCTTTGCAAACTGGATGCAGCTAGCGGATTCCACCAGATACTGTTTAGATAAAAAAAAGTCGTTTGCTTACGACTTTTATAGCACCATTCGGAAGATTTTGCTTTAAGAGACTTCCTTTTGGAATTTCCTCAGCTCCAGAAATTTTTCAACAAAGAATGACAGAATTACTAGAAAAAATTGAAGGGGTGCACGTAATAATAAATGATATACTAATTCAAGGTAAAACTATGGAAGAACATGATAGAAGACTTAGAGAAACATTAGAAGTAATAGAAAAATCAGGAACAACATTGAATTCAGAGAAATGTGAATTTAGGAAAAATATTATTCAATATTTTGGACATGTAATATCAGATAAAGAGATACAACCCAGTAAGGAAAAGATCAAGGCTATATTAAAGCTATCAGCACCTTCCTCAGTAGCTGATTTAAGGAGGATTCTAGGAATGACACAATATTTAGGTAAATATGTGCCTAATCTAGCAGAAACCTTGCAACCAATGCTGGAATTATTAAAGAAAGATACAGTTTGGGCCTGGAATGAATCACAAGAAAAGGCATTTCAGAGAGTCAAAGAACTGTTGACACAGGCACCAATATTAACCTACTATCATCTTGAAAAGCCTATAATAATTATTGTGGAGGCAAGCAGTTTTGGGATTGGTACAGCCATTTTTCAAGAGGAAGATAAAAATTTGAGAGTCATAGCTTATACCTCTCATACACTGACACAAACAGAGAGAAATTATGCTCAAATAGAGAAAGAATGTTTAGCAAGCATATGGGCCTGTGAGAAGTTTGACCGATATATCGCTGGACTAGATCATTTTCGCCTTTTGACAAATCATAAAGCTTTGGTACCGTTAATCAATACTCAAGATTAAAACAACACTCCTTTGAGATGCCAAAGATTGTTAATGAAACTTAGGAGATATAATCCTGTAGTTGAATATATCCCTGGGAAACTCTTACTAGTATCAGATGCACTGTCCAGAAATCCAATGCAGAAAACCAATACCACTACTGAGGAAGATTTTGAAACATACATAAACAGCATAGTAAAGACTAGATCAGCTTCTAGCAGAAAAATCAAAGAAATTATCAATACTACATCTAAGAACTCCATTCTACAGGAGGTTGTTCATCTCACATTAAATGGTTGATCTAAGAAGGAAGATAGATTAAAGGAAGGAGTCAAACCCTATTTTAACTTTAAGAATGATCTATCGATACATCAAAACATTGTTTTATCAAAGATTGCATAGTGATTCCACATAATCTCAGAGCAGAAATACTACGAGCAATACACACAGGATATCTTGGATTAAATAAATGCAGAGAACGAGCAAAAATGCCTGTATGGTGGCTGAAAATATCACGGGAAATAGAAGACTTCATCAAGGGATGTGAATTTTGTAATTGCCATCGCACTGCAAATCCCCACAAAACCTTGAAAGCAACCACTTTGCCAGATAGGCATTGGCAGAAGGTGGCAACAGACATTTTAAAATTGGATGGAGAGTATTACTTAGTCGTAACAGACTATTTCTCCTGTTACTTTGAAATAGTGAAATTATGTTCACTAACAAGTAAAACAATAATTGGAAAAATACAAAATATATTTGCGAGATGTGGAATACCAGATGAAGTCGTAAGTGATAATGGAAGACAATTCACAAGCACATATTTCAGAGAATTTGCTAAAAGATATGGGTTCACATGTACAACAGTAAATCCTCATTTTCCACAAACAAATGGAGCCACTGAAAGTGCAGTGAAAATTGCAAAAAAGATATTACGACAACCAAATATATTTCTCGCATTAATGGCATACCGTAGCACACCAATAATTGCTACTGGAGTTAGCCCAGCAGACCTTTTGATGGGCGGGAAAATTAAAACAACTTTACCCAGTCACCCAAATAAATGGCCAAATTTTAAGAAAAGTAAAAGAAAAAGATGGATCTTATAAAACAAGAAGTAAAACAAATTGATAAAAGAGATGGATGTAAGGATCTAAAACCACTAAAAGTGGGAGATAGAATCCAAGAGAAAACAGATGAAGAGAAAACTTGTGAAAACAGGTACAGTCATAGCAGCAAATAAACACAATAGGACATATACAGTAAAGTTAGACTCAGGTGAATTCCAAGAAAGGAATAGGAAACATTTACTGCCTATTGTGGAAAAACAATAGAATATTGTTCAAGAAAGAGGAAAGAAAAGAAAGCAGGATCCATTTAAAAATGTGGATCAAGAAGTAAGATCAAGTAAAGGACGGTTAACATTAAAACCAAAATACCTAACGAACTATGTGTGAGAAAAAAAAAAAAAAAATCATAGAATCTGGATGGAGGGAAGTGTATCATCAGTAATCACTGATGAGTTACACCCCTTGTTTTTGTTGTTATTGTTTTGAGTCCCTGAGAGAGGGAGTATCGCCCAAGGCAGATTTTGAATAAAATGAATGAAATGACTACTACGGTTTTCATGTTGCTCTTTCTGTCATTACAAATTCAACGCCCATGTATGAAACAGTTTTAGTAAGCCAGTGAAATAAAGTTGTAAACAAGAAAAATGAATGAAAATTTTTTTTTTTATAAATAAATTTGTTCTTTATTTAGGGAATGCAACTGAATTAGATATCAAGAATAATTAAAATAGTTCTTAATTTCACTTTTATGATGTATATATTTCCAGATATGTGAGTCTCTGTTTTCTACAAATCAAAATTATGTTTCTATCTCGCAAATACACGTAAAATTAGATATTAAAAAAATAAAGTTTTAATCTCAGTTTTAAAATGTGTACATTTTCAAAACTGCAAGTCATTTTTTAAAACCCAAAGTAAAAAATTATTCTTTTTAATGTTTGGTGGGTGTTAGTTACTGTTCTACCTATAAAATTCTTCTAAACAAGGAAAATTAATTCATATTATTTTTATAAATATCTTTATAGTTTTATCTTGTGAATAATACACTTAAGATTATATTAAAATGATTAAAATAGTTTTTAATTTCAGTTTTAAAATGTCTATGTAAAAAAGAACAGGTGATACTCAGATTTGAAAATCTAGACATTATAAAAATGAAATTAAAAGCTTTTAATTATTTTTAATATTCAATTTTAGATGTATTCACTAGACAAAAACATAAATGTATTTAGGGGAAAAATAACTCCTTGATTTTCCTTGTTTAGAAGAAATTTATTTGTAAAATCTCAATAACAGTTGGCTGTCACACCAGAAAAGAATTGCCATTTTTTTTTTTTTTTGCTTACTTTATAATTTTTGAAGGAATTTGCTTCCTTGGGTCAGAGAAGAAATGAACATCTTCCTGGTTGTAGTTTAAGTTGTCTTCAAATTGAGTGCATACAATTTCAAGAATATTGATAAAAATTGGTCACTTTGATTTTGTGAAAGTAACATATAAAATTTAGTCTAAAAAAAAAAAAAAAAAAAAAAAAAAAAATATATATAAAATAATAATATTTTGCATTTTTGGGTGATCAAAGCAATACTGTTTTAATTCGCTGTAATAAAATAATTCAATGAATAAAAGCACATACAAATTACATATTTAGAAAGATTATATTATTTTCTTTCCAGCCATATGAATATTTTTAAGATTGGACCAGAAATACACGAGATATTGCAAGTTGAATGGATTACATATTAGCAAACTGAAATGAAAGCCAATATCAATTGGAAATGCTGTCATTACACAAGAAAATGAATGGCTTCCTTAGAAAGCAAAAATACTAAATTAAAAGCCAAATCGAAAACTGTGGTATCAAGGAAAACAAAACAAGAAACCGATACTGAAACATGAATTGCCAAACCGCCCAAATCTAGCGCATATTTAGTGTAACGGAACTAGATTTTCTAGGCTTTCACATCAGTAAAAACGGTTTACTACCTACACAAAAGAAAATTATTGAAAAATTTTCCTAAACCAACAGATTCTAAAAAGTTAAGACAATTTTTAGGCATGACAGGTTTTTACCGAAGGGTTATTCCAAATTATGCAAACATTATATTGCCATTATCTGAATGCATGCGATTAAATCCTAAATCAGTATTTCAGCTAAATGAACAAGAATCTAATGCATTTGATGAGATAAAAAATAAGTTAGTAGATATAACAGCATTAGTATGTCCTCAATCTTCAATAACAGGGTACCAGTTAGTAACTGATAAAAGTCAATATGCAACAGGTGCAGCTTTACATGAAATAGTAGACAAACAACCTATACCAATTGGATTCTTTTCCAAAAAATTTTCACAAGCACAGACAAAATATTCCATGTTCGATCGAGAGCTTCTTGTGGCTTTTCTGACCGTGTTGCATTTTCACCACCTCATAGAGGGTCGCAGTGTAAAACTGTTTGTGGATCATAAGCTGTTGTACGGAGCATTTCATAGCCAGAACCTAGCGAAATCTGATCGGCAGCAACATCATCTTTCAGTGTTATCTGAATATATATTGGATATCATATATATCCAAGGCGATCAGAATATAGTTGTGGACTGTCTATCTAGACCTGTACTCATAGTTCAAATAGATGCTTGTAACTTGTCAGAGATAGCACAAGCACAGAAACAAGATGACGAAATCAAGTCAAATAAAAATATAAGGGAGTATAATATTTACCCTAAAATCAGATCCATACCATGTGATATTTTCACGATAAATCCTAGGCCATTTGTTCATAGGGGTATGCGTAAAACAATATTTACTAGCTTACATTGCTTAGCACACCATGGAATAAGTGCCTCCTTGAAATTATTAAAAGCAAGATATTTTTGGCCTGAAATGGACAAATCCATAAAGACATTCGGCGCAGAATGTGTTATCTGTCAACAAGCCAAGATTCACAGACACATCAAGGATGCTGTGCAGAATTTTGGATTACCTTCAGCAAGATTCCAAACTGTAAATATCGACATTGTCAGGCCGTTACCGCCAACACAAAGGGAATCAGGACAATATATCAGCTCTTATTAATAGTTACTTACTTGTATAGATTGTGTGACATGTTAGATTGAAGTGCAACCTATGATATAGATCATTGCAAAGTCAGTAGCCTAAGTTTTCATAGATGCATGGATATCACAATTTGACATACCACTATATGTTGTTACTGATTGCCAATTTGAAAGTGAATTATTCCAAGAATTAGCAAAAGTAGTAGGATTCTATAGATTAAGAACAACAGAATATCATCCACAAAGTAATGGATCGATAGAAAGAGCACATCGCACATTAAAAACAGCAATAATAGCTTGAAAGAAATCTTGGCTAACTGCCATGCCCATTGTACTTTTGGGAATTTGTAGTACTCCAAATGAATCTAATTTTGCACTATTCATGGCAGTTACTGGAGCACCAGTACTGAACTCTCACCAATTAGTTGACAATGCAAATATTAAAGACACTGCCTCTGTACAGGAAGAGTACTGTTACGACCCCTCCCCTCCTCAAACTGGATCAATAGTGGAGATAGAGGAGGATTGTAACCTGTGTTATTATTTTTAACATTTATACAATTCTCATAAAATATTTCCTTCCCCAAGAGTATCCTACCAATTGATCAGACACGGCTGAGTGGAACCGGTTAAGCAACAAACGATAGGCCAAGTAAAGAAATAAGGAATAAATTTATTATTAAACATACAAACAGGGAGAAAATGAAAGACAGGCAAAACAAAATAAAAAAAACGTGTCAAAAATAAACATTTTGGACAAAATAGTGGGAGGGGAACATTCTCTTAAAAAGGTACAATTTTACAAATCAACATATGATCTTGTGCCATACTTGCACATATTTACAAAACATAACAATATAAGACAAGCAGAGAGAAACATGTAATAAAAAAAGGACCTCATGCCAGACTTGAAGGAAATTTCAAACAAAAATACATTAAACAAATGAAAGCATAAGAGAAACAATGAACTTGTCATTTCAAGAGTTCTTTTTCACTAATGTCTCTTATATCTAGATCTTTTTTTCCCTTTCTCTCTATTTCTTTTTGTACATTTTATGCTATAAGTAATATTTGTTTCAAGTCAGATTAACTTTAAACTTACTAATTTTCCTCAGATAACATTTCAGAAATAGATATTTTATTTTTGCAAGATTTTTAAAATAGAAAATTAAGTCTTGTTTTACAAATGGCTCATTATCAATTTTATTGAAGGGGGGATGCAAGTCTATCAAAATCACTATAATTTTGGTCTGAAATACCGAAGTATTTTGCTTATAGGTATAGTAATTTTAATCCTTTTAGCTTTTAATTTAAAGCTAAATTGAAAGTTTTCCAGTTTTTATAAGCATCTCTTTGAGATCTTTTCTTTCTTTTAGTCTTGTCTAAGGGCTTGGGTGACGATTAAGTTGAAGCTATCTTCTCTCTTTCTCTTTTGTCTCGATATAGCAGCACTCTTTCTATGCCAGAGTTTGTTTCCACCAGGCCATATCTCACATTTTCCTTCAGTTGCCGACCATATTTTCTAATTAGAACTTTTCACAGAATATTCCATGTTAATCAACATTAAGTTGTCACCCTTGTACCTTCTCCATGAGTGAGGAACGATTGAGGTGAAAACGTGGGGGTAGCTATTATTAGTTATCACCATGAGATGTTCAGAGGTCGCTGAATAAATTCTTTCTCCACACACATCTTGTTGGAGTCATTTATTCAAATTCACATTGGTAGCAGAATGTTTAGATCCGAAAAATGGCTTCTAACTTTATTTCCCCATCTGCCTTAAACACAGACAAGTACAATACTTGGAAAAAAGAAATGCAAGTGCAAGAGCTTGCCAGCAGCTTAGAGATACAGAGACACGCCCCAACGGTACTTCTATCCTTGGAAGGAGAGGCCAAGGAATCTGTACTAGAATTGAACATTGCCACTCAAAATGCCGATGATGGCATAGAAAAGTTATACCAAAATCTGGACACACTTTTCTTGGAAGACGCAAATCAGGCGGCTTTTACAGCGTATGAATCCTTTGAGCGATACACACGACAGAGCACTGATTCAATTGATGATTTTCTTATCTGCTTCGATCGTAACGTTGCAAAATTAAAGGAACACAAAATATCGCTGCCCAAACTGGTTCTTGCATACAGGGCATTAAAAAGCACAAGTCTCACCCTAGAGAAGGAATGGCTGGTGAAAGCCACGATTAAGGAACTTATTCTTAATGAAATGTCCAAACAATTAAAGAAAATTCTGCATAGACAATATTGCAACCCTTCGTCACTCACCACTCCTCCAGTCGTGGTGAAAAATGAAATGGATGTTGCTAACCTAGAGGAGCAATCTAGTGGGACATTTTACAATCGTTGTTCAAACAGAACTTATCACTTTTCTTGTCCACAAGGTAATGGCAGGAGGGGTTGTAACAGAAATTCAACACACTCAACTGAGAAAAATTTAAACTCACTAGGACCTGAAGGCAACATCACTAAATGTTTCACATGTGGATGCAAATTACACTAGGCTCATGACTGCTATTATACAGATACCTTGCATAAAAAGGAAGACAGTGAAAACTTACTCTTATCTAACCTTGTGCTGATGAGTCAGCAAAAGGGGAAAGATGGCGCTAACATGTTTCTGGGTGAAACATTTGGCTTAGCCGTCTTAGATTCTGGTGCCTCTGGGACTGTTTATGGAAAGAAATGGTATGAGTGTTTTCTTGAAACCATACCAGAAAAGCAAAAAATATATAAAAGTTTGAGACGGAGTGAGGAAATTTGATGATGAAAACAAACTCAAATCCATCTACACAGTCACTCTACCATGTGTCATTGCCAGTATTGAAGTCAGTATCAAAACTGACATTGTGGACTGACATACCACTTCTGTTAAGCAAAAATTCTATGAAAAGAGCCAGGACATGCCTCAATTTTGAGAATGACACTGTCACCATGTTGGGGGGAAAAGTCCCAATGCAGTGTACTTTGTCCGGTCACTACCACATCCCTATTAGCAGACCTCTACCAGACCAAGGTAAGTTCAAGCAAATTTTATTTATTAAAGAAATTGCTAGTAAAAATAGACCAGAGAAAATTAAAATTGCCACAAAGTTGCATAGACAATTCAGTTACTCTAGCAGTAAAAAGCTATGTGATTTAGTGAGAAACACTGGAATGAGAGATTTTGAATTTATTAAAATTCTACAAGAACTTCCTAATTCCTGTGAAATTTGCATGATGTAAAAAAGGGCTGAACCCAGACCCATTGTTGGATTCTCATTAGGAACCTATTTCAATGAGAGCATTGCCATGTTAATCAAAGAAATTAACAGTAACAAGGTACTGCACCTAATTGACCATGGTACAAGATCCAGTGTTGGAGTCAGGGTTTTGAGTAAGGAAAGTTCTGACATCATTAATGACATTTTCAAGCACTGGGTTGCCTATTTTGGAACTCTGGGATTTATTCTCACTGACAATGGCAAGAGTTTAATAACTAGTCATTTAGGGACATGGCGCAAAATCTAAACAGTGTGGTACGTACCACTGCTGCTGAAAGTCCTTGGAGTATTGGGTTAAATGAAAGAAACAATGGGATATTGGGAGAAATGGTAAAGAAAACCATAGAAGATACCAACTGTAGTTTCGAGGTAGCACTTGCATGGGCCATAAGTGCCAAAAATACACTTCAGTGTTCACGGATAGTCCCAATCAACTTGTTTTTGGTAGAAATCCCAATCTACCAACTTTTCTAAATGACAAACTCCCTGCATTAGGTGTTTCCACCAGTGAAGTTGTTGCAGATAACCTAAATGCTATGCCAGAAAACAATTCATAGCATGTGAGTCCTCAGAGAAACTAAGATGTGCACGTCATCACCAAGTTAGGACATGTATAGCACAATCCTACAAAAATGGCAATGCTGTCCTTTACAAAAGAAACTTGTGTGATAGATGGCTTGGTCCAGGAACTGTCATAGGGTGGGAGCATAAGCAGGTGCTTGTCAAACATGGTGGCACATATGTAAGGGTACATCCATCTTGTTTAGCGCCTTACCCTGAAACATATCGAAGTTCTTCTGAGGATAGCAACAATAAACCTAGTACCTCACAGAAAAGTCCTGGAGAATCTCCAAAAGTACCAAGAGATTGATATGAATGAAGATTTGGAAACCATAAACAACAATGTCAAGCAACATCAGATTTTAGAAGCATGAGATAGACCACATAAGCAGGACTTCACTCCAAAGAAAATTGAGCTTCCTAAACCAGGACAAACTATTAAATGCAAGCTTGCCAATGACACAGATCCAGAATGGAAAAAATTAAATGTCATAAGTAGGGCAGGCAAAGCAACAGGCAAAAACAAGCATTTGATGAATGTGGTTATGGAACAGGGTGAACCTTTTTGGCTGAACTTTGAGCATGGGGTATCATCAGAGTGGCAAACAAGTGAGGTTGAGGAAACTGAACATGAACACACTTCTTGTAACAAGGAAAATATAATGATTCCCTCTTCTAATGATGACCTGGAACTGGAAGAGGCAAGAAAGGAGGAGCTCCAAAGCTGGGTTGAAAATAAAGTGTACATCCAAGTACATGACCAAGGTCAACCAAAAATTTCCACAAGATGGATTTGCACAAATAAAAATTCCAATGGCAAGCAAATCTATAAAGCCAGACTTGTTGCAAGAAACTTCCAGAATAGAGACACTAGCAACATAAGGAATGATTCTTCCACATGCTCTAAAGAAGGTTTACGCATAGGATTGCTAATAATGGCAGCTAACCATTGGATGTGTAAATCAATGGACATAAAGACAGCATTCCTGCAGAGCAAGCGGTTGGCTTGACTGGTTTATCTGAATCCTCCTAAAGAAGCCAATGTACCTCAGGGTTATATTTTGAGAATATTTTATTTGAAAATTTTAGAATATTGAAATTCAAAAACATTTCAATAACTTCAGTGAAGAAATATTTAATGTATTGAAATTTGGAACGATATGCCTCTGATAACAAAGTAGACAATGGTTTTTTTTTTTATTGACGCCTCTTTATGGGGTTTGAGACGGGAGACGGTGCCTCCCTTTGATCAGGAGAGATTGCTGCCTTTTTTATGGAGTTGGGAGCAGGAGACAGCATTTCCCTTTGATCAGGAGATATTTTCTTCCATCAGAGACTTTTCTTTGGTCGAATAAAGATGCTTTATTCTAGCTCCATGGACAACTAATTTAGTTTGCCACATAAAGTAATGTGTTACTTCGAATATTCGACTTACAGTGTTGAACTATTTTCTTTAATATAGTTAATATTTTAACTTTAATTGCTATACATCTGATTTTATTTAGGGAAATGAAGAGGGGGATAGTGTTTCATTTTTGGGTGACTCTGTACAAAAGATTTTTTTATTAGCTTCTCTATAAAATTTATTTAAATATAACTTGAGAAAAGTTATAAATTTGTTTAAATATAACTTGAGAAAAGTTATATTTTATTTTGATTTGACTTATAAGGCCTATTGAGGTATTGACACAAATATAGACCTTTGTTAAAGATAATGAAAGTACTTTGCAGCTTTTGGAGATTTGTTACAACTTTGTCTAAGAGACATTTATTTGGAAGAGGTGTTTTTATTCCCAAGAAGAGGAATTATTGCCTTTGATTTGTTTGTATTGTTGACTCCAAGAGTCAACGTTTTATTTGGCAGAGTCGTTTGATGCGGGGAAGGCTGCCCCATTCTTGTTCTCTATTTAAAATGAGATTTTAAAATATTTTAAATAGATATTTGTTTTAAAATTTGATCTTAACCTAGGTTAGGCATTGTGTTTTCTAATTTTCGCTTTCAGCTCCTAAGAAAGAGAAAAAGAATTTCTGAAAAAGAAACAAAAATGTATCTGAAGAAAAGGGAGAAAAAGAATTGTGAAGAAAGTAAGAGAAAAGTATCTGAAGAAATTGACTGTTAAAAGATTTTAATACAAGTTTTTCATTGTAAAAAAAAGGTTGAAATAAGAAAAGAAAAGAAGTTTAAGTTGTCAGTTTAAAGAATGATACATTCTATAGACTGACAAAATTATTAATATAAGTAAATCCTTTTGTTTATCATTATGTTTTGTCACTGCTTAGAATATGGAACAATATGCATGTAATTTTTGATTTATTAAAATAAATGTTTTTCTGTGAACAGTATATTTTGGTTGCTATCCAATAATTTTAAGATCCTCTTTGTTTTACGTTCCTATGAAGAAGCCGGAAACGAAATCGGCAGTATGGTCCTGTGTATTATTATATTTATCTATAATTTAAATGTATTAATTTGGGATTATTGTTATTATTACTAATAATAATATTTTCTTCAATATTTGGAAACTCTCAAAATGTGTATATGGCTTGACTGATGCTTCTAGGTCCTGGTACCTAATACTCAAGGAGGAATTAATGAAGTCAGGAGCAATAGCTTCAAAATATGATCAAGCAATATTTACATGGCATTTCGGAAACAAACTACAAGGTATAATTGCTGCTCATTTTGATGATTTTTGCTTTGCAGGGTCAGAGATCTTTCAGAGCAGAGTTATAGACAGGCTTTGTCATGTATTTGCAGTTAAATCTGAAGAAACTGCAGGGTTCCAATGCATAGGATTAGATATAAAAAAGAATACTGAGAATATCAAACTTGGACAGAATGAATATGTAAAGAAATTAAAATATATTCCAGTAGAAGCAGGCAGGAACCTTAAAGATGCAATTTCCACAACAGAAATTAATGAAATCAGGCAGGTCATTGGTCAACTTAACTGGCTAGCCACCCAAACCAGACCTGATCTAAGTTATGATGTTAGTGCATAAAGCTCCATTCTAAAACAACAAAATGTAGAATGTATAAAACAAGCCAATAGAGTAGTTAAGAAAGCAAAAAAAGAAAAATCACAGATAGACATTCCTGACTTAGGAAACCTTGAGCATTTAAAAATTGTTGCATATAGTGATGCTTCTTTTGCTAATTTGACAGATGAAGGATCACAAGGAGGCTATATACTCTTTTTGGTAGGAAATAATATATGCCCATTGCATGGCAATCCAAATGCATTAGAGGGGTGGTCAAAAGTACACTGGTTGCTGAAACTCTTAGCCATGGTTGACATATATCAGAAGCCTATTTATTTTACAGAAAACTATTATTAGAACTACTGTAACTAAACTGGGAACATTAAGATCATATGCAAAAATGGACAATTCCTGTCTCTATGACTCAGTACATTCATCAACACAGATTTTGGACAAGAGACTTCACACTGGGATGGCCATTTTGAGGAAATAGCAGAGTTCTCTTGGATACCAACTGATGAACAAGTCACAGACTCCTTAACATAGAAAGGAGTATCATTATTTAAAATCCTTGTCTATATATCAGAGCCCAAGGAGTCGATTAAATTCATTTTTTTAATTCTCTTTTTCAGATTGTATAGATGTTAACGGAGTTACCTGCCCTTGGAGTGTATAAATACAAGTGAGAAGGAGATGGCCATTGGTTTTTTCAGTATTGCTCAGAAGCATGACCAGCGGACGTCTTCTGCACTTTACATGGCGCTGTGAACAGGATTCTTTGAAAACAACAAAAGTTTAAAATCACTGATTGTGGAATTTACCAAACGTCAAGGCTTACCCATTACCGGTCACTATGGAACAAGAGTATTTGAAACTAATGGGACAACTTGTGGAGTTACAACAGGAAAACATTGAGCTTAAGAAGGAGATGATTCATGGTCGCCCCAACAGTTCACATGTTAAAAAACCTGAATGACCCTCGATAGGGCTAGACACCATGGAAGGAGAATGTGCATTGTTTTTGGATACATGGACCCAATACAAGGAGATATGCAAGTTGGAAGACCCAACCGTAATCCGGAATGAACTACGGGCGACCTGTACACCAGAAACAAATAGGCTACTATTTGAATTAGTAGGACCTATAAGGCTTAACTCTGCTATGGAAGAGAGTCTTCTACAACAGATACAACTGGTCGCAGTGAAGAGACTACACAAAGAGGTCCACCAACAGAAGTTTCACTCCATGATGCAGAATGAAGGTGAGTCGGTGATGCATTTTCTTGTTAGATTACATGGCCAAGCTAGGTTTTGCGAGTTCAACAGCAAATGAACAAACTTGCGGGCAGCAAGTGGACTACTCAGAAGACATGGTCTCCGAGCAGATGATAGCAGGGCTTGCCAATCCAGAGCACCAAAGTAGGATATTGGCAGAGGCAGCCTCCCTCGTCACCTTGGAGCAGAAATTCAACCAATTGGTTTGCCTCGAGACGACAGACAAGTCGACCCCTCACTTACACAATGTTATGCACCCTCTTGTGTCATCCAATATGTCAATGAACTGGAAGGATTGTCCGGCAGTTAAACTGAAATGACGGTTCTGTGAAATGATGGGGCACGTGAAAAAGGTGTGCCGGAAGCTTGCAAAATCCGAAGCAGAAGCCACAAGCAGAACACTAAAAAGTGAGGAGTCATTTATATTTACCAACAAAGGGTCAATTCGTCTTCAAGAGCAACAGGCATGACAACATGTGGTCAATGAATGTGCCCCACCTCGAGTGGAATGGGAAACGGTTTCAAAGGAGCCCTCCAGAGCTACCCCACCCTCAGTGGAAGTAGAAGTAGCCATGATGCCTGGGGTTCATGCAACCTTTGGATGGGTACCAAAAAAACTAGTAAGCCCACACACTCATCCCATCCTCGCCTTTGTGGTTACAGGGGCCCAGACTTGTTCAGCTGGACCCAAGATTCAGAAACTCCTTGGGTACCCAGATGGATATCTGGTATCAATCACCCACTGGATATGAGGCATAACCAATAACCGGTTACACATCAAGGGTGTCTTATTTCTATGTATAAAGGTGGGGACAAAGGAGACGCAGCAGGCTGTATATGTATCCGATAACACATCTGGCTTCTACTTATCACAGAATGCATTGAAGGATCTGGACCTACTGCCATCCAATTTCCTGACATCGCGTCAACAATTTCAAAGGAAATGGCTCCATGCAGATACCCGTGTAGAACACCTGTTCCAACAAAGCCAGAAATGATTCCATTCAAATCAATCCAAGCCAACAGACAAAAGCTTCAGCAATGGTTACTGGAGTACTTTAAGTCTAGTATGTTTAACACATGCCCACATCAACCACTGCAAACAATGGAGGGTAAACCATTAGACATCAAGTTCATCCCGGGCGTGAAGTCGATGGCAATTTACACACCAATACCTGTCCCCCTACCACTGGAAGAAAAGGGTAAAGGAGGAGCTGGACAGAGATGTTGCGCTAGGCATAATAGAACCGGTGCCAGTAGGGACCCCAACTACCTGGTGTTCAAGGATGGTTGTCGCACTGAAAAAGGACAGATCTCCAAGGCAGATGGTAGACTTAGAAAAGCTAAATGATGCCACTATGAGGGAAACACATCACACGTCGTCCTAATTTAAACAGGTATCTATGATACCTGCACACACTAGAAAAACGGTCCTTGATGCATGGAATGGATACTACAGTCTACTGCTATCCCCAGCCATGTGAAATGCTACCACATTCATCACCGAGTGGGGCTGATATAGATACTGTCGGGCCCCTCAAGGATTCCATGGATCAGGTGACGGATATACCCATTGGTTTGATGATATCACCGTAGACATGACTCAAAAAACCTGGTGCATAGATGACAGCCTACTATGGGATGATTCGATAGAATTCTTATTCTGGCACATGGCTAAGTACATTAGTCACTGTGCAGACAAGGGGATTGTATATAACCCGGACAAGTTTCATTTTGCTGAAATGGAGGTGGAGTTTGCAGGATTTCTGGTCACCAACAAGGGTGTTAAGCCAAACAGAAAACCTTATCAGAAAAATGAGATGGAAAGCTTACTTTTTTCTTCATGACGAGGACCATTTGTATGAACAGGAAAATTATGGTTTTAAAAGTTTAAAGACAGCACCAATAATTAAGGAATTGTCTGGTTTTGAAAATCACCTACTGGAAATCGTCAAAGGATTAACCTTCCATAAAAACTCTTTTCAAAAAAATCTTTATGTTATTTTCAAGGATATTAATAAATCCGGTGATATTTATGTCAAATCCAATAAAACGGCTAACTTTTATAAGTTATCCCCTAAGGATTATGATACCTTAGTTAAAAATAACCTGCTACAAGAAAATTGACACTAATAATTTTAACCAGATAGATAGGATTAACTGTGTCAGTAAATCCATTACTGACAAACCACGTATAAGTGATCGGGTCAGTAAACTGCAAACTAAGGAAGCTTATATTTTGTTAAAAGATCATAAATCTGATTTCAGAACTAAGCCATCAACAAAGCTTATTAGCCCTACTAGACCAGAAATCAGTAGAATCAGTAAAACCATCTTGGAAAGAACCAACCACTCCATAAAAAACACCCTTGGACTCTTACAGTGGATTAATACAGCTGATGTTATCAACTGGTTTAACAACATCCAAAATAAGGACAATTGCACTTTTATACAGTTCGACGTTATTGACTATTATCCCTCCATATCAAAGGATCTGTTCACTTTGGCCATGAAGTGTGCTCGGGAATACTCCAATATTTCTGAGAGTGAAGTGGATATAATCATGAAATGCCAAAATTCTGTTCTGGTCTACAATGAAGAACAGTGGGCTAAAAAGTCTTGCAGTGATAATTTTGACATTTCAGTGGGTTCTTTGAATTCTGCAGAAGCCTCTGACTTGGTTGGATTATTTCTTTTATACAATTTAAGTGCCTTTGAATGTCTAGATTCTGATAGTGTAGGATTATATAGAGATGATGACTTATTATTAGTTGTTAAAAACAATGGTCAAGGAGAAACCTCCATATGTGCTCACCACACACTGTTCTACATTGCTCTGGCATCCAAAATATTGCCAAAGAAACTTAAAGAGGTGATAGGAATAGTTGTGCAAACAGTCAACTTTATTCGTGGACGTGCATTGAATCAGCAGCTGTTTAAAAAATTCTGTGACAAGATTGGAGTGGAACACAGAGTGTTGCTGTAACACACAGAGGTATGTTGACTGAGTCGTGGCAGTGTTTTCACACGTGTAGTTGAACACTGGGATGAAATTCTTGAATTTCTCAAGCATCAACAATCCCCTCTAGCAAATCACTTTGAAGATGAGCATTTTATTGTTTGCCTGGGATATTTGGCTGATGTTTTCAGTCTTCTCAATGATTTGAACACATCAATGCAGGGAAGGGATGTGGACATCATTCAAGCCAGGGAAAAAGTTGACACATTCACAAGGAAATTACCTATCTGGAGTTGCCATATTGAAAGCAGAAACCTGGCAAACTTTCCAATCCTTTACAATATCCTTATTGGAGATGTTAAAACACTACCTGCAGAAATAATTCAAAAAGTCAAGATTCATTTGGAAGTTCTAAGTACAAATTTTGAGGGTTACTTTTCAGATACTGATGATCTTAGCATGGATTCAATTTGGATACAAAACCCTTTCTCATTTGATATATCGAGAATGAGTGATAACAGTTTACCAAAGGATAATTTCACTGAATTCCAAGAGGACCCAAGAAAGAAAGCCGATTTCGAAAGGGCTGGGATGGATGTCAGGCAGTTTTGGTGTGAACAAATCTCTGCTTACCCAAGTTTGGCAATTAGGGCAATGCAGGTTTTGGTTCCCTTCAAAACAACTGCAAATATCTCACTAGATTAGTAAAAGTCTGTTTTATTGTAGTCGAGATACTAAAAATAACTTGCACATTTATGTTCTCTTCCTTTTTCTTGTGTAATAAAACTGAATTATAACTTTATTTTGCTTTCAGTAAAAAAAAAAATATAATAAAGTTATCAATGCTTATGGGTTTTTCAGGTTCTATTCCTAGCAATCCATATCTAAAGGAAAGTAAATTCAAGCGATTGAAATATTTGGAAGACATACTGGCAAATAATAGGATTGGTGATAATTATTTCGTCAGTCAAGTGAAGTGGGTATGGGACCATATTGGACAATCCATTGGGGTCTGGAATCATCAAAAGGTTAAGAACACCTGCTTTAGAATTTCAAAAAAATTTTACTATCAAAGATGCAGTTTATTTACTCAAGGGAGCATGGGATTATGTAAAATCTATAACAATTTCAAAAGTTTGGTACAATTTTTTATATATTGCAATAGGTTCATGTGTTTTGTTAAGTTGTATTACACATGCCACATTATAAATTATATCTGAACCTGTTCTCACATCCAATACAAGGACTTCACCTGTTTAGGGACTCGTCCTAACCAATACAACGAATCTTGTGCGACATCGATCAACCTGCTGCTGTTCCTGACCATTCTCCCATCTGGCAGTCAACCAGCTACCGCCGACTTTCAACTTCACATTCGTTTCGCCGATACGACCAAAATCAACTACCCCTAAACAAAACCAGTCATACCGGACACGACACCGATACAAACATATTTCTCCAGAGTACACTCTTGTACATTTTGGATAAATAAAATCGACGTTATTGTTTCTTAAACCTTTGCCTTTGTCCCCTCATTGTCTTAGCTGTTCACACCTTTCTTCATAAAGCTTGCAGGGGCGACATCCTTATCGGCCCCACAACACCACCCAGATTAGCCCCTAGTAGACAATCAACAGTAAACACACTCAACCTTCAACCCCCCCCAAACCAGGACACTTGGAAGGGGGTATAGCATTCCTAGTAGGAGGCATGATGCAAGCTTTTGAGCTTTTACAAAAGAACTTTGTCATACTTGCAAATACAAACGTAATCCATACAGATGAGTTATAAATCTAAGTAACAATAAATTTTCATTTGACACATTCACATTATTAAATAAAGGACTAAGCTTTTGCCCTAGTCCCCCAATGTTTTATAAGGAGATTTTGGCAAAGGACCTGAAATACTTCTTTAGAAGAATACAGCTAAAAGCCCACTACAGAGACAATAACCACACATCTTCCATATTTGAAACATTAAAAGAGAAGAACTCTACATTCACCCAACAAAACACTGACATCACTAAACAGGCATTTGAAATGGCAGTAACAATTATTTAAATTAAAAAATAGTGATATCATAGTAACAGAGAATACATTGGAATTAGAAACAAAAAGTCTATGAGAAAGGCTCAGTTAATAAGAATAATTTCAGAACATATGGTTGATGATGATATCCTCGTTGAAGATGTACTATTGCAATTCCCAGCAGACATGGCTGAGCTGTTGCAGACACAGCTTGAATTAGAAAAAGCAAAAAATTGAATGTAGAGCCAAAGGAGAGAAAGCTAGGGCCAAAATCGAAAAATGAAAATAAAAGCTGAAGCCAAAATAGAAAAGGCTAAAATAGAACAAGAAACCCTTCTCCAGGAACTAAATGAGAAACAAAAGTTCCATGAGGAGAAAAGAAATGAATTCGACCTAGCAAAACAATTATGATTTGTACCTCAATTTAACGAGGATGATATTGATTGATATTGATACTTCCAGCATTTTGAGAAAGTTGCCTCAAGTTTATCCTGGCCGATAAAGGCATGACCCATCTTGTTACAGACCATGTTGAAGTGTAAGGCCCAAAAGGCCTGTCAATAGAAGACTGTGCACACTACATTATAGTCAAGATGACTGTCCTCAAATCCTATGAATTAGTACCGGAGACATACTGTCAAAAATTCTGGAAGCACTTAAGTAGATTCCCCCTCCCACCACCAAACAGTCAAACAAGCATAAATAGATACAATTTTTAAAATAAAAAAATAAACCAGTTTGTCTGATGATCACAAAAGTGTGAAACCAATAACATCTCCTTTAAATAATATGAAACTTAACACAAAATTAATGTATCAACAATAGAGAACAGGCCAGGTGGGGGTGCTCTAATATTAGTTACCCCATGAAAAGCTACAATTAAAATCTACAAACCATAGCAATAAAAGCTTCAATTCATCGAACAATAACTATATGTACAATTTATATTCCTCCAAAACACAGACTGAATAAGATTGAAATAGAATGGCTAATCAAGCTGGTAAAATTATAGAATCTCTACTCAAATCATTTGATTTATGTATCCTTAATAACCAAATGCGCACATACATACACACAGGTAACGAATCAACACCAGCCATCAACCTAACCATATACACCCCATCAATTTTTATAGATTTTCAATGGAAAGTTCATGACGACCAATGCAGAATATATTATTTGACAGAAATGAAAAGAATTATGAACTGTGGGAAGTAAAATTTATTAGGTACCTCTACATGTTGAAATTAAAAAATGAACACAAAAAGGATAGGACATTGACCAGGAAAAGAATGAAGACATTTTTGCAGAGTTGATTCAAATACTTGATGACGGGAGTTTAGCATTAGTAATGAAAAACACAAAAGAAAACAGACAAAGAGTGATAAACATTTTAAGAGAACACTAAATGGGCTAAAGAAAACCTAAAATAATTGCATTATACACTGAATTATCAACACTCATGTAATTGCAGGAAGAGGATATAACAGACAATCTAATTTGTGCTGAAAAAAGCAGCAGCAGCAGCCTTAAGAAATTCCGGTGAAGTAATCTCAGATTCACTGTTGATAACAATGTTACTCAAAGACGTCCCAGCAAATTTTAATAAATTTAAAACTGTAAAAACACAAAAGAACAACTCTACAGGAATTTCAAACTTCATTATGTGCTTTTGACAAAACTTAAGACATATCGGAAGAATCAGTGATGAAAACCTGTATAAAGAATAACAAGCCCAAATCAGTCACCATGTACTTCAAATACAACAAAAATGGCCATAAGGTGAAAGATTGCCTAAAAAGCAGACAATGATGTGAATCAAAAACATACAAGATTTTGTAGAAAGAAAAAGAGACAATGTTAACAATGTGAAAGAAAATACAAGTTGTTACTACAAGAGTAAATCCAAATATTAAACCAGTTAATTTCAAATTACTTGTTGATTGTGGAACAACCATGCCTGTCATAAATAATGAACACAAATTTATAAAATTTGAAGAGAATTTCAATCTGATGTAATGGAATAACCAGTCACCCACCCATAAATAATTACATTATAGGTAGTAAGTGTTGGTTGACTTATATACATAAGCGGCCCAATATCTGTAATGCCTTAAGGGGCTTTTAACTGCAGGGCAGTTCCTGATAAGATGGCAGCAATAAAACACGTATATTAATACACACGAGTCTTGGAGTTATTTCTGCTTAACATAGTGTCAGAGGGACGAACTGGACGATAAACTGAGTGAGTACTACTTAAAGTTTAAAACAACAGAAAATGATGTCAATCAACCCACCCCAAAGTTTTGATTGGACAGTAAGAAATTTGCACAAAGCCTTTAACGAGTGGCTTGAAGAAGTGAACCTTTTTTTTGAATTTCAGAAATTTGAAGGGGAGGGTAGAGATAGTACCACTAAAGCTGTAAATGTTAAGAAGAAAAGGAGTTTGTTTATTTACCTTTTAGGAAAAAAGGGCCAACAAATAAACACTTCAGACTTTTGCATGTATGGGGGATGTTGGTTGACTTATATACATAAGCGGCTCAATATCTGTAATGCCTTAAGGGGCTTTTAACTGCGGGGCAGTTCCTGATAAGATAGCAGCAATAAAACATGTATATTAATACACATGAGTCTTGGAGTTATTTCTGCTTAACAGTAAGTACCTATAAAGTCAACTGTCTACGAGAGAAGACGCAAGCACGTCCGACCCTCCAATTAGTGGCACTCACTACTAGATTGACCTGTGTGTATAACTGTACCGTATTTCATATTGTATTGGTTGTGTACAATAAACCTTTCTTCTATTATCCACCTGGTGTTATGTATTTATTCCTTTAGCACGGAATATAACACAATCCAAATGAACATTTTATTGAATTATTGGACAAGTCAAGAAATAATTATTTACACTGAAAAAGGGATCTGTTAAATTAATGTTATATGATGTGAAAGGCTTTGAACACAACATGTATTTAAATAACATTCGTTATGCTCCAAGTTTTAACCAAAATATCTTTTCAGTACAAGCTGCCTCAAAAAGGGGGGCTCTTATAAAATTTTCACAGAACTCAGCTTCACTAACCACAGGAAATGGAGGCAAGTTTAATATAAAGAAGTATGGTTGAATATATTATTTGAGTATATTATAATAAGAAGGAGAGGAAGGACCAGGATTTGCACCACAGAGCCCAATCCCTGCAAGCTCAGGTTTCCCCTTCTCTAGGCATGGAGTCGAGAAGAATCAAATGGCCGCCTGCTGACAACAAGGAGGCCTGGCAGAATTTTGATAACGACATTTGCGAACCATTGCAACTAGCCAGCCAAGGAAGTGCCCAAAATCAGTTAAAATACATGACCACAATAATAACCAGTATGGGATCTGAAAGATTTGGCTATGTTGAATCTAAACAGATAGCAAAGCCAAACACCACCACTAACCGAAGAGAAAAGAAAATTAAAGAGCTCAGAAAGGAGCTAAGATCCCTTAAAAAAGCTTCCAGGAGCGCGAACAGTGAGGATCGCCAGCCTCTGGAGGAACTTCGTGCAATACTGAGGGAGAAGCTGAAGAATACCCGACGAGCCGAGTGGCACAGAAGAAAGGGAAAGGAAAGAGCTAGAAAGAGAGCAAGCTTCTTGTCTAACCCATTCGGTTTTGCTAAGAAGTTATTAGGAGAGAATTGGAACGGACAACTAGAGGCATCTGCAGAAGAAATTAATACTTTCCTCAGGGAATCCATGAAAAATCCATTAAAGGAACAAGACCTTTATAAGAACGATAGTCTCATAACACAAAAATCGCCAGTAAGTCCATTTGATTTAAGCATGCCCACCTGGAAAGAAATTCAAGAAGTGGTGAGAGCAGCAAGATCTGCTTCAGCACCAGGGCCGAGTGGAGTGCTGTACACAGTCTATAAAAGACGTGGAGGGATTCTCTGGAAAGTATGGAAATTAATAAGGATCATTTGGAGGAAAGGCAAGGTAGTCGAACAATGGAGACGCGCAGAAGGGGTATGGATTCCCAAGGAAGAGAAGTCCACAACACTGGACCAATTTAGAGTAACATCCCTCTTGAACACTGAAGGTAAGATCTTTTTCGGTGTATTATCAAGATGTATTACTAAATATGTATTGGTGAACAATTACATTGATAAATCTGTCCAGAAAGGTGGTATCCCAGGAATGCCAAGGTGCCTGGAACACACAGGCGTACTTACGCAGCTGATAAGAGATGCGAGAGAAAAGAAAAGCGATCTGACAGTACTGTGGTTAGACCTCGCCAATGCGTATGGTTCCATGCCTCATAAACTCGTGGAAGAAGCTCTAAAAAGGCATCACATTCCCTCTTCAATTAATGGTCTAATTTCAGACTATTATAACAACTTTCAGCTTAGAGTATCGGCAAGAATAGTATCGGAATGGCACACCCTGGAGAAAGGCATCATCACGGGGTGCACGCTGTCCACAGTACTGTTCTCGCTGGCTATGAATATGCTGGTCAAAGCATCTGAAGTAGAGTGTAGAGGGCCCCTCTCTAAATTAGGAATTCGCCAGCCCCCCATTAGAGCATACATGGACGATCTAACCATAACATGCACATATGTTACAGGATGAAGATGGCTCTTGAAGGGTTTAGAGAAAAACATTACATGGGCCAGAATGACGTTTAAACCAGCAAAGTCCCGATCATTAGTCATTAAAAAAGGAAAAATAATGGAGAAATATCATTTTAAAATATCCGGTGTAACTATCCCAACCCTAAACGAAAAACCTGTTAAGAGCCTGGGTAAGTTTTTCGACGACAGTCTAAGAGACACTGTGGCTATTGAACAGACAACTAAAGACCTTACACCGTGGCTCAATAAGATTGATAAATCAGGCTTACCAGGTTGATTTAAAGCCTAGTTATTCCAGCACGCTGTGCTACCCAGAATATTATGGCCACTTTTGATGTACGAATTCTCAATGACCAGTGTAGAATCACTGGAGAAATTAATAACTAGGCGCCTGAGAAGATGGTTGGGAGCAGGGGCGGAGTGAGTCATCGGTCCAATCAGACCTGGTCCGAGGGTGTGTTTCTCATGGCCGTTCGAACTGCCGGACACAAGTACGGGCAGATCCGTGACCATGCAAAAATGAAAATTTGGAGAAGAAAAAGTATCTTTGTTAGCAATCAAACTAAATTTGTGAAGAAAGAAAGAAAAACAAAGAAAGTAAAAGAAAACGAAGAAACCTTACGAATGAACGCAGTAAAAAAATGTCTCTGTTCTTTTGGCACTGGTAAGTTCAAACCTGGTTCCCAGCTAGACTGCAAGGCATAGCTTTATCGGATCCTTTTTGATTTGCCGCACCCGCACCCCTTGCCTGGCCGAAAAACATGCAATAAATTATTTTAATATTGTAAAAAATATTCTGGTGACCATAAATCTACGCCTGTAGTCTGTGGTACCGGTCAAGTCTTAGTGAACTCTCTCCCATCCCCGTCACTCCCAAAAGACACTAAAATTTTCATATGATATTTAGAATTTCCAAAGAAAGGACACCTTATAAATTCCTGTCTGTTGCCATTGCCAAGCATTTCAGTAAGTTAAAATATTGACTAATTATTTTGTTTACATCTGTAATTATGCTAATTTGTTACAAATATTGAGTAAATTTAAATTCGCATTATGTAATTTCTTAAGTCAAAGTTTTTAAAATGTCAATAAGAGGGTTTTTTAATCAATATTGTTTTTAAATTGACGAAGGGGTTAATACTAACAGTCAATTTATGCCAGTGAGTGCATTAGATCTTACCACATTCTTTTAAATCATTGATATAATTTCAGTTGATAAGATATTTATATGTATATGTGCACTCACTGTGACTGTGCAATGTGCAATTGCAGTCATGTCTCTTATCTTGTTTGCTCTTCAGACATTATTTTATATATTTAAGTATAGTCGCTGTGTTTTAGAAGTCTGTTTTTTAACTCCTTAGAAAAAAAATTAAAGAGAAAATTATTACTTAACTCATAGAGAACAAACTTCCAAATAAATAAATAAATATAACTATTATTTGTAAATATGTACTCGAAATAATAAATCAAAAAAGTAAATTTACGAAAAACTCAACTTTCGAATTTAGCCGTCTAAGAAAGGATGTGGCAAATTTGTTACTTTTTTAAGTAAAACAACTGTCAATAAGATAATAAATATTATTTCAGACATGGTTAAAAACGAAATTGTGAAGGAGGTGAAAAATGCAGAGATGTTTTCAGTGCAAATTGACTCTATCCAAGACATTTCTGCCCATGATCAGTGCGCCATTGTCCTTAGATATGTAGTTGGAGATAGAGCTAAAGAAAGACTTGTTCGCTTGGTAAATGTGAATAATTTATGGAAAAATGCTTGCACAGCCTGTTACGAAATTCACTTGCAGAGATAGGTCTGACACTGAGGCAGTGTATTGGAGATTCGTTTGATGGAGCAGCAAATATGAGTGGTGTTTACTCTGGTCTTCAGGCACTTATGAAAGCAGCTCGCCCAAGTCACATCCATACTTGGTGTTATGCACATGTTCTGAATCTGGTGATCAGTGATGCAAGCAGTGGATGTGTTGCATCAGTTAGTCTTTTTGGTTTGCTAAATGAACTATGCTCTTTTTTCAATGATTCCTACAAAAGGATGAAGGTGCGGGAAGAGCATATGCAGACCAAAACAGGAAATAAGAAACGCCTAAGACTAGATGGTCAAGTAGAAGCAAAGCACTTCGAAAATTGTTTGGCAATTACGCAGATCAGTCATCAGAATTCTTTTTTCGACCTTCTGATCATCCTTCAGGAAGTAAGTGAAAGCAACTGATTTCAAAGGATCAGTTCGCTATGAAGCACAGAAATTGAGTGAAAACTTACGCAAATTTGAAACCATCTTTTATGGCGTTTACATTCATACGAATTTTTGAAATTACAACACCTGTGTCAGATTATCTGCAGACACCAGACCTGGATATCATGCAGGCTTGGCGATGATTAACAAAGCCACTGAAAATATTGAAAAAAAAATCTCAAGAGATTTTAAGGGCATTTATGAAACTGCATCTGATTTTGTTGTTTGTGCAAATTATAAATTAGAAGAGGTGAAGATTTTTGTCCCTAATAGCTTCTCAATTTCAACCATGAGATCTAGTCACTCAGCACCAGAAGGTATCACCGACGAGAAGAAAATTTTGAGGTTTTATACCATAATGCGGTTATTGATGCTGTGCTCTCCAGCATGCGGTAGCTAGATTCTCGCCTCAATGCAGAAGCTCTATAAGTAAATTTCCTGCTTTGATCCAAACAGGTTTTCTGAAATTTTGCCATCCCCACAAAACATTGAGCTAGGTTTGATTGCTAATGCAATACCAGAAATTGACATAGTGGCACTACAGGATGAACTGATTTCATTTGCATCAAGTTACAAAGACTTGAAAAAGGGCTGCTAGAAAATATAAATGACAATGAAAAAAATGATTCAGACAGCTTGGATTCAGAGAAGGAGGATACAAATGTTACTCAATCATCTGCCAAGACAACATGTAAGAATTGTTTTCATGTGCTTTCAAGCTATTATCTGAGTACAGGCTGTGTGTAGTTGCATATGAAAATTTATATGCTGCATATAAATTTATTGTAACTCTAAGCATCACACAGTGCACATGTGAAAGATGTTTTTCTAAACTAAGACTGTTGAAAACAAGGCTGAGATCTTCGCTCACACAAAATAACTTGGAGTCACTTATGCTAATTGCTATTGAAAAAGACATAGCAATAAAAATCAAAATTATTGATAAAATTGCAGAATCCTCTACTGAAATGAGTACAATGTTGTTACTGTAATCCTTGAAAGTTGATATTTGGAATTTTTGGCTCAGTACTATTGTAAAGCATAGTATATCTTATAATAAGACGTATTAAAATGTAAGTAATATTTTTAAAACTGTATGTTAACACATTTTATTATTTGTTTTTAATATTATAAATTTTATAATTTAGTACATTGTTTACATGTTGATTCGCAGTAATAAAATGGAGATTTGTTTGACATGTCATTACGCGGCTTTGTTGTTACTATCATTATGTGTCCATGAACATCTTTATGAGCTTCAAGTTTTCAAATCTTTTGATGCATATAAACGCATACATATCTTAAATAGCGATGGGATGTTTAATCGGAATCGTTAATCGTAAGAATCGTGTATTTTGGGGGAATCGAATCGCATCGTTAAATAAATACTTTAGATTTCAGATTCTTTCATTACGTTTTCTTAAATTAGTCTGATATTGAAAAAGATTTTTTTTTTTCCATATTTCTAACCGGTAAGAGAGAAATGTACTATTTCATCAAAATAACAAGTTATAAAATGAAAGCAAAGAAATACGTTATTAAAATGTATTTGATTTGCTCTTTTTTTCTTTCTTTCATTTTTTTAGGTCAAACTTATTATCTATAAATCCCACTTACACTTAACTTAATCAGTGAAATAGACACAGTATATTTGGAGTGGGAGGGGGACTAACTGACTTTGATCTCCTTCCTACAAACAGTTTCTTAACTATTTTTTTTTAATAAATCTAGATAATGAATATTTTTCAGGATTTTTTTTTTATGAATGCAGACATTGAATTTTAAAATTCTTCTTTAGGTGTTAAAAGGAAAATAATTAGAAATATTTACGAAGAATAAAATTAAAAGAAATAACAAGGTCCTGCTCTAAAATATTTACAAAAATAAAAAAGACAGTTTTTTTTATTAAAAAAAAAAAAAAAAAGAAAAGAAAAAAAGAAAGAAAAGAAACAAGATTAATTTAACATTGAAAATGATTGCATAAAAAAAAAAAACTGGCTTCCGTTTCAAAACAATTCTGCGATTCCCGTGATCGCTGAAAATTGGGGTTCCCTTGTCGCTGTCGCCATTAGCCGCTCCTTAGAAAGCCGAACTTGATCTTCACAACCCCTGATCTCGCAGATTTAAGTCAAGTAACATGCGAGAAACTGGATGACTAGTCCAATATCGATGATGGCAAATCATACCTCGTGAGCATCGGATTATGCAGCGCCCTTTCAAACATCGGACAACCATTGATATTAATTTAATATCTACGGTTTTCTACTCCCTCTAGCCAGGGAGTACTTGAATAAATCGCTCCAAATATTGTTAGCCTCTTTTGTCGTCCAAATCCAAACTGCTCAGCCCGGGGGCCTGGATGAGTCAGTCTAGCAAATTCACCGAAGGCTTTCGGCTCGAACTCTGGTTTCTGGTCAGGAATTGCGGAGAATCACAGATCATACTTTTAAGGGAAAACAAGGTCTTGGCTTAGCAACTGGAAGTTCTTGCTTTTTACAAATTGGACAATTTCTTGCATTGACGTACAGTTAAGTTTTGAGTTTCTATAACCTTTTAAAGTCTTTATTTTACTTTTATTTGTGTTTCCTCTTTTTGTTTTTATTCTACTTTTCTGTTTTTTGCGAAGTTTTTACCCCTCCCCACTGTTTTGTTTGTTTGTATTACTTTGGTTTACTATTTCTTTGTTTGAATTATCTTTGGTTGCCCAATTTTTCTTCCATTTTATTTTCTGTTTGATACATTTTGGAGAAAAGCAATGTTTTAAAAAAAAAATTTAAAAAGAAAAAAGAATACAGTTATATTCGTTTGGTCAGGCCAAAATGGCCGATTTGACACAAACGTAAAACATGTCTCAACCAACACCGCTGGTGCAAAGTCAAAATTTGTCGCCAGCGAAAAAGTCAGGCCTGGTCCGAGAGTGGACCGAAGAAAAAGACTCTCATATTACGAAGAACAACGACAGAAATATATAAGATACGTGAAGGGAATGAGTTTATCACAATTCCGGAGGCCTTGGACGCTATCAAGGTCAAAGTTATCTCTCTGCTAACATCGGATGTCAAAAACCCATAGACTGATTGGAGTCAGCAGAGACAATGTAGAGGATGCTCTAAAGACTCTCAAGATTGCCCCCAAAATGTTAGCCCGAGAAGCAATGCCATGTGGGACATTCTGCTTGGTTCGAGCAAGAGGCGAAGCAGCTATTTGGAAACATCTTGACCACAACAAACTTGCGCCCCAAACAGAATACATGGGGGACGAGAAAGACGCGGATTACGGTTCACGGGCGTTCCTGTCGACATTACCCAGGACAGAATAGGAGCGTTTGCCGCCAAATTTGGCCAAGTAGAGGAAGTCAGTGCGATCAGAAGCAAGTCTGGCATAGCAACGGGAGACATGGTGCTCCAGGTAGTCCTGGATAGAGACAACTTCGGGACATACCAAATGTGTTGACTTGCCGGGAGAAGAAGATACTGGTGGTAGTGGAGGGCAGGAAGCCGTGTTGTTGGGCGTATGGGGTGCGGTGGGGCACATGGCAAAGGAGTGCCCTGGGAAAAAGGCTCAGCAGCAGACTATAAAAATACTCCAGCAGCAGTAACAGCAGTGACAGAAGTGGCTCCAACAAAGGAAAAGGCTGGCCCGGGAGCCTGGACGGAGGTGGGGAAAGGGGAAAAGTGGCAGTTCCACCCCTCCTCCAGTGCGGAAGGAGAAACAAGAACAACAAAAACCCCAGAAGCAGCAGCAGCCACAGCTGAAGCCCCAGCAGCAAGAGAAGCTTCAACAGCAACAACCTCCTCAGCATCAGAAACACCAGCATTCAAACAGCAACAAAAACTGCAGCAACAAGATCAGCAGAAACAGCAAAAAACGGAACAGCAGAAGCAGCAAAAAAAGGCAGCAACACCTCCACAAGGAGAAGCAGGTGGAGGAAGAAACATCAATGGAGGTAGATAAAATGCTCCACACCATAACAATGCGTCCCTGAAAAGGAGCAGGGAGGAAGATCCAGAGGAAACAGAACAAATTCAAGCAGAGATTGAAGCATGGACAAAACCAGGCGGCGTTCCTTCCCGGCTTCGCCAATAAGAGATTCCAAAAAGTTAGGAGCAACCCTTCTTCCCTTCCTGTTTTCCAACCCCTCTCCCCCATTACACCCCTAAGTTCACCGGCTACTTCAAACTAGACGCGTCCATTTCCACCCCTCCCCATCGTGATAGGGAGAAGGAAAAGAAAAAAAAAAATACTTCCCGGTCCAGAGGGGATCTGTAAAGTAGATAAGGAGGAGGCAAAACAAGGACTATCAAAACAAAAAGGGCCTCTTGGGACCCCTATTTAAGTTTAATGAGGTGGGTGGGAAATCGGTAGAAGACCCACGAAATTCCCCTAACGCCCCAGGTGTCATCACCGTCGAAGAGACACTGGGGCATACTTGAAAGTGTGGAGCCATATATATGAGGCTCGAGAAGCTTATCCAAAATAAGGGTAATGGAGGAAAATAATGAAGACCTCAAAAAGATGAGACATTTTTTGCTCTGGGAGGGTCCCGTTCTGCTCCATCCCTCTTTGTACAGGGCCTTAAAATTAACTTACCCCACGGACGTTGGCGGTATTGTCCTGGGTGGTCGGATGACGACCGAGTTGGGTACAGGAAACCTGGGACAATCCGTCGGGGTCCTTACCGCTGCAGATTTCCGCCCGGTATGTGAATAGGTTAATTCTGTTCTTTATATTTTACAGGACTTAGAAGATGTCAATTGAGATAGCTACGTTGAATGTGAAGGGCTTAAGGGATCGGGGTAAGGCTGCCCGCCTGCTCCGGGACCTTCTGTCCCTGGATGTGGATGTTGCCGCGATCGAAGAGACACACTTTGTTTGCAGTGCCGATGCGTGTGTGCTGGAGGACGACTTTGTCGCCTATTCAGCATATGGGGACCGGTTTGCCAGAGGGGTTTCTTTGCTTGTCAGACGGACTCTTGATGCGAAGGTGGACCTTGTGCATACCGATGCCAAGGGCGGTTGATCGTGGTTGATATTGCCGTGAAAAGTGGTTCGTTTCCGGTAGTTGTTGGTTTATGCGCCCAATGACCAGGAGGAGCGGGTCTGTTTTTTTTCGGCAGTTGGGGCCGTTCCTGGTTGATTCAACGCGCCTTTGTTTTAATGGGGACTGGAATGCCATCCTGGACTCCAAGTTAGACAGGGGTGGGGAGCTAGTGGGGAGAAGGGCGATCGTAGCCTGGTTGATCTGATCAACGATTATGGTCTCGTCGATAGATACCGGGTCGATCATCCCGGGGAAAATGTGGACGTGGGCTCTTAATTGGCCTTCTGACAGGGTGGTTAGCTACCTTGACAGGATGTTAGTTAGAAGAGCCGACATAGATCTACTAGATTGCCCCACGTTCCACTGGTAGGCTACACGGACCACAAACTGGTTTATGCCTGTGTGGCGTTAGACCATAGGCCTAGAATGGCTGGTTACTGGAAGTTCAATCAGTCTTTACTGGACAGGCAGGACTTCCGGGAGCAGCTAACTAGATTAGTGCAGCGGGGAGCTAGTGGGGGCGGTTATCGGGAATAGGTGGTGGGAAAACCTTAAAAGTAGGATTAGGTCTTTCACCACTGATTTCAGTAAACGGCTCGCCTAGATAGAGCTGGAAAGGTGAAGACACTTAAAGCTAGTTACACCTGGCGGTGGCTGGGGGGATCCTCAGAGATAGTTTTAGCTAGGGAGGCCCTGGATCGTTTGAATAGCGAAGCGGTACATGGGCCAGGTAATTAGACATAAGTTAAGCAAGATGTCTTCCGGTTAGAACTTGGGCGCAGATCTGCGTGAGGGAAGAGGTTCGTCGAGGTGGCGATCGTTACATTCGCGGAAGTCGAAGTCCCCGGAGGGGCATACTCTTGAGGCCACTGACGACATGTGCGGGCGTTTCGGCGCCATTTCGAGAGCCGGGTTTACTAAGGAGCCTGGTCTCCGTGGAGGAGGAGTTTCTCAGCTATTTGGCTGACTTTTCTTCGGCTTTCGCCGACTGAAGCAGCTAGCTGCGAGGGAGAGATCACGGAGGGCGAAGTCTACGCGGTATTGAAGAAGGTCGGCAGAGGCAAGTCGCTGGTCTGATGGTTTGCCCTATGAATTGTACTTGAGGCTGTCGCACATCTTTGTTCCGATTTTGACAGCAGTGTTCAACAACTGGTTTCGGTCGGGTCCATCCTCAATCGGATCACCAGGGTGTGATCACTGTTGTTGAAAAAGGGCAAAGGTGGTGGGGGGAAGCTAGATGATTACAGGCCCATAACTCTGCTAAACACAGAGTTAAAGATTATGGCCAAGATCCTGCAGGAGCGTTTGCAGTCAGTTGTCAGTCTCTGTTGGGACCTGAGCAGACTTGTTCTGTGAGGGGCCGAACAATTCAGAGCAACCTGCATCTGATCCGCACGATCATAGAGGGTAAAAGACGACGAAGAAGCCCGCTGATCAATTTGGATCAGTCCAAGGCATTTGATAGGGTTGACCATCGCTACCTTGCTACTGTCCTGCAGGCCGCTGGATTCGCACCCAACTTCTGCCGCTGGATCAGCCTCCTGTATCGCCCCCCAGTGCGGTGGTACAGGTGAACGGAAGGTTGTCGGGCGCGTTTGCGCTGTCTGGGTCGGTTCGTCAGGGTTGTCCGCTGTCGCCTCCTTTATGCTTTGGCGTTGGAGCCTCTCCTTCGCGGGCTGAAGGATGAGACCGCAGTCCGGCCCCTACGGAATCGCCGCCCCTGGAGGGTCTCGAGCCAGGGTTTTCTGCGTACGCCGATGACGATTCAGTTTTGTCGTCCCCAGCGACATTGAGGCGGTACAGAAGGCGCTTGATCGGTACGAAAAGGTGACAGGGGCTAAGATAAACCGCGACAAGTCGTCCGCTTGCGGTTAGGGTGCCTGGAAGGGGGTCGATCTTCCGGGCCTTGGTTGGACGGACGGTCCTGTCCGCATTCTTGGAGTGTGGTTTGGACCCGACCTCCAGCTGGAGAAGAATTGGTCTGAAGTACGAGCAAAAGGTCATTTTGCCGGTAAGATTTGGAATCGACGGAGGTTGTCCGTGAAAGGGCAGGGCGGAGGTGTGTGTTACATACATTTTCCCCTGATTCTTTATCGATTGTCCGCATTTCCTCTCTGTAAAGACCGCAGGAAGGTGTCGAAGCGATCGCTATCCTCCATTTTATGGAGGGGACGCGTGAACAGGGTCGATAGACGAAGTCTGCACTAAACGTCCGTGTCAGGGGGGGGGGGCTGGGAATGCCACATCTGTTGAGTCACGTCCGCGCTCTAGGTTGGCTTTCCTACGCCGCCGCATTGACTGGAGGAGATCCGATTCTGGAGGGGATTGTTAGGGACGCCTTCCCTAGCCTTACCATCAATCCCCATCTCGCGGGGCTGAGCGCCGTCAGAGAACCCCGGGTGAGTCGGATTCCTCCGCGAAAGTGTCGGTTGGCCTTGGGGCCATTCCTCGTCCAGTGACCTTTCTCGCCTAGGAAGGTCTTCTATCGTGGGTTTAGTGGAGGGTCGCGCAAGGATGAGCTACGGATACGCTCGACTTGTCGGAGGAGGAGTATCGCCCTATTGGTCTTGGGCGCCAGCGGCGGATTACCTCAGTAACCCTGAGTTTTCGCTTACCTGGCGACTGGCTCGAATCGGCTGCCTCTCAATGACAAGGCTTTCATATGGGGTTTGGCGGATTTGCCAGACTGTGAACGGTGTGGTCTTGGCTTAGAGGAAACGGGCAGACGCTTTCTACCATTGCCCCGGTCCGCCCTTTATGGGACCATGTCGGCGAAGCTGACGGCTCGCTCTCGCCTCCTTTAACAGCTTGTGTCCATTGATCACGCGATACGTGTGACAATGTGTCGCCCAGATTCGGAGAGAAACGAATGGTGTTTCTGATGCTGATGGCCACGGCTCTAATGGTGATTTGGACGACGCGAATGGAGGAAGTCTTCAAGGGCAACCGCCTTTCTTATCAGCATCTGATCCAATTCTTTAAGCATCAGCTCAAGATGAAGATTAGATCTGATAGAAAGCGATTGCATTCGACAGTCTTCAGCTTAAAGGTGGGTAAAAAGAGGCGAGCTTGGTTCGTGTGGACCGGGCTAGCCTTTGATTTTCTTTTCTAAGTCAACCTATAGCACATCGGGTGGCTTCCTGTGAACCCTCCCTTGGTTAGGTTAGACAAGCTTCAGTGTACCTAGTTAAGGTGAGCGAGTGTTGTTCCTGGTCTGTATCCCGCCGCTCTTTGGTTATGGTCCAAGTCGAGATTCCCAACCTCCCCAGTTTGTTTTGGCCCCACTTTTCATCTCGACTGGGTCAGCTTTACATTTTCCCATTCCGCATAATATTTTTCTTCTTTCCCACTCCCTTAGCGAGAGCGCCTCTTGATTCTGTCCCCTGGGCAGAATACAGCGCCTCCTCTGTTTTGAGGGTTGGTCGGTCCCTACTAACATGTGTTATGTTTAGTTTGTATTTTGTGTTATTTTTTTATTTTGTTATTGGGTTCATTTCCTCCCTTGCATCCTATCATTATTAGATTTTTAAATATATTATTTATGTATCATCAAATTTTTATGGTTTAGGGAGCGCTTTTATAGGTCCCCTGGTGAGAATCAGGTATTATGGTGCATGAAGGATTGATTGGTGACGGATGAGTTCTTGTGGTGAATGAGTAAATTGTAATGTATGAATGGGTCGTGAGTCAGATTAGCTAGGTATAAGATAGTTAGTGTTGAAAGCCTTTCCCCCCCCCTTTTTGGCCTTGTGCCACAATTGTAACCTTTGTTGCAATAAATCCTCAGCCCGGGGGCCTGGATCAAAGTGTGGATTTCTATGTTTTTTGTATTTTGAAGATCAAAGTGTAGTATCTGTTCTTACCAGCTTGATATCGCATTGGATTTACCGGACTCACTTGGATTACTTACTTGGATTATTTACCAAAACAGACTGACACGAGGCAAGTAAAAAAAGATCCGCCTGTCAAGAAAAAGAATACAGACATCCTAAATCGATAAGTTTTTCCTTTTTTACCCTTGTTTTTTCAAAAAAAAACGTTTTATTTTTCGTTTCTCTCTTGATTTTCTTATTCCCTTTTGTTGACTCGGTATTTTTGATTCCTTCTCTTTTTTATCTCCCTCCCACATTTTAATTTGCCGTTTTCCTTTTTTGTTGAAACTATTATTGTCTTTGGTTTCCCCATTTCGTATTTTTTTATTTTTGTTCTTAAATAACAAATTTTGTCCTGTATATACCAAAAGCATTTAAAAAAAAAAAAAAAAGTTTTTAAGCCGTTAGACTGTGGTGGGTTTTCCACCATGGTCGATAACAATATTCCTAATACTCCTGAGACACCGGTTCCAGAACCGGTGTCGCCTAGCAAATCGGCCTGGTCGCAAAACAGGCCGACCCAGAAAGATGGCAGCTTTTATGCTAGCCAAAGAACTGTGTTTGAAGAAACATTCAAGGGCAATGAGTTCCTCACTATTAAAGAAGCCCTAAATGCTGTGGAACCTAGAACAATTTCCCTGCTGACTTCGGACGTGAAAACAAGAAAGTTATTTGGAGTCAGCAGGGAAAGCATGGAAGAAACTCTAAAAGCTCTGCACATACACCCAAAAGTTCTGGCGAGAAGAACTAACGCCCCTATGGGACATTCTACTGCAGAACAGAACAAGAAGCCAGGGATTTGGGGGAAGACGTTGACGTCCAAGACCCTGAGACTTTCAGACAGAATACATGGGCACCAGAGGACAAGGATTACCGTCCCATGGGGTGCCCGTGGACATTTCCGAAGACAGGATGGGGCTTTCTTCACCAAGTATGGAGAGGTGAATGAAGTAAAAGCCCTCAGAAGTAAGTCTGGAATTGAGACGGGGGACATGGAGGTGCAGGTAACTCTGCATTTAGGGATGTCCCCAACACGTTGACCTGCTGAGATAGGAGGATGCTGGAGGTGGTGGATGGCAGGAAGCCTTGGTGTTGGTCGTGTGGTGTGTCGGGCCACATGGCTAAGGAGTGCCCCAGTAAGAAAGGGCACACAAGCTGCACCACAACCGCAGCTGCAACAGCAAAAAAGTTACTGCAAGTCAACCGGAGGAGGGGACGTCTAAATCGGACGGAGAGTGGAAGGAGGTGATCAGAGGCAAGAAGTCTCCAAAGTTTTACCTCCACCCGACAAAAAGAGATACCTCAGCCGGTAAAAGTGAAAGAGGTGCAGGCAACAAAAGAAGGCCAGCAGCAGCAGCAGAAACAATGGAAGCAACAGAGGCAGCCAAATGAACAGCAGCAGCAGCAACAACAACAACAGATGGAGGTGGACAGAAGGCCCCCACCTCGTGCTTCATCCCTGAAAAGGTGCAGGGAGGAAGACGAAGACGACGAGGAGGAAAATAAAAGACAACAAAAAGAGCCTAGCAGTAGTAGGGTGGAGGAAGGCATGGAGAGATCCAGGTCGCTCTCCGTCCCTGCTTCTCCAAGAAGATCGGTGGCTGCCACCAAACCTAGGAGCCAACGTCCTGCTCCCCCCCCCTCTCCCTCCACTTCCTCCTCCCTAGATGCTTCGCCACCCTGCCCCACACATCTACCTCTCCCCTCCCCACCCGTCCCCCGAGAGAAAAAAAAAAAATGTTTGCAGACCCCGAAGTTTATATGCAAAGTCGACAGAAACGACTTTTAAATGGGGCCTGACAAAGCAGAGGAAGGCCATCTTAGGAGGTCTGTACAAGATGGACGCTGTCGACGGAAAAGTATAGAGGACCCCAAAACTTCCCACAGGCCTTGGGGAGTGATAACCTGCGTGAGGGAGAAGGGGCGTATCTGAAGGTGTGGAACCACATCTTTGAGGCCAAGGAAGCCTTCCCCGACATCCGTATAGTTGAAACGGACAATTCCACCCTTAACAAACTGAGAAACTTTTGTGCTGGGAGGGTCCCCGATGTTGCTCCATCCTCCTTATATAGGGCGTTAAAGCTAACTTACCCCACGGACGTCGGGCGGATTATTCCTAGACGGTCGATAACGATCGAATTAGGAACCGGAAATCTGGGACAGGCCGTCAGGGTCCTTACCAACGCAGATTTCCGCCTGGTATGTGAGTAGGCTTTTTGCATGTTTTCTTTTCTTTTTTTTTGCAGGCCTAAACCATGTCTGTCAAGATAGCGACGCTGAATGTGAATGGCTTGAGGGATCGGGGGTAAGGCCCGCCTGCTCCGGGATCTCCTGTCGTCGGAGCGTGGATGTTTTGCGATTGAAGAGACCCACTTTGTTTGCAGTTCCGATGCGGTGTGTTGTCTAACGACTTTGTCGTTTATTCAGCATATGGGGACCGAACTGCCAGAGGAGTGTCTTTGCTGGTGAAGCGGACTCTAGATGCGAAGGTGGACCTTGTGCATACCGATGCCGAGGGGTCGGTTGATCGTGGCCGATATTGCCGTGAAAAGTGGTTCGTTTGGTCGTTGCGGTTTATGCGCCCAACGACCAGGAGGAGCGGGTTTCTTTTTCGCTGGTTGGGGCCTTTCCTGGTGGATTCAAGGGCGCTTAGTTCTAATGGGGACTGGAATGCCGTCCTGGACCCCAAGATAGATCGAGGGTGGGGTGCTAGCGGGAGAAGGGGCGATCGTAGCCTGGTCGATCTGATCAAAGATTTCGGTCTCGTTGATAGATACCGGGTCGATCACCCCAAGGGGAATATGTGGACGTGGGCTCTTAGCTGGCCTTGTGACAAGGTAGTTAGCCACCTTGACAGAATGTTAGTGAGAAGGGCCGACATAGATCTGTTAGATTGTCCCACGTGCCCACTGGGTAGGCTATACGGACCACAAACTTCTTTGTGCCCGTGTGGCGTTAGAACATAGGCCTAGAATGGCTGGCTACTGGAAGTTCAATCTGTCTTTACTGGACAGGCAGGACTTCCGGGGAGCAGCTGACTAACTTAGTGCAGCGGGAGCTAGTGGGGGCGGTTATCGGGAATAGGTGGTGGGACAGACTTAAATGTAGAATTAGGTCCTTCACCACTGATTTCAGCAAACGGCTCGCTCTAGATAGAGCTGATAAGGTGAGGACGCTTAAAGCTAGTCGTGTCCGGGCGGTGGCTGGGGATCCCTAGAGATAGCCGTAGCTAAGGAGGTTCTGCATCGTTTGAATAGCGATTGCTACATGGACCAGGTAATTAGGCATCGGTTAAGCAAGATGTCTTCCGAAGCCATGAATATGGGCGCAGAGCTGCGCAGGGAAGAGGTCCGTCGAGGTGGCAATCGTTATATTCGTGGAAGTCTAAACCCCGGAGGGGCGCATTCTTCGGCCACTGACGACACACGACGGAGGCGTTTCTGGCGGCATTTCGAGAACCGGTTTACCAGGGAGCCTGGTCTCCGTGAGGACGAGTTTCGTGAGCTATTCTTTGACTTTCTCGGCTTTTGCCTTTGAAGTGGCTAGCTGCGAGGGAGAGGTTATCAGGGCAAGGTCTACGCGGCTTTGAAGAAGGTCGGCAGAGGCAAGTCGCCTGGTCTGGATGGTTTGCCTTATGAAGTGTACTTGAGGCTGTCGCACATCTTTGTCCCGATTTTGACGGTCGTGATTTCAACAACTGGTTCCGCAGGGGTCCCTCCCTGACCGGTTCTCCAGGGGTGTGATCACGCTGTTGAAAAGGGCAGGGTGTGGGGGAAACTAGATTGATTATAGGCCCATAACTCTGCTAAACACAGAGTTAAAGATTATGGCCAAGATCCTGCAAGAGAGCTTTGCAGTCAGTTGCCGAGTCTCTGTTGGGTCCCGAGCAGACCTGTTCTGTGAGGGGCCGAACAATTCAGAGCAACCTGCATTTGATCCGCACGATCATAGAGGGTGTAAAAGACGACGATGAGGCCGCGCTGATCAATTTGGATCAGTCCAAGGCATTTGATAGGGTTGACCATCGCTACCTTGCTACTGTCCTGCAGGCTGCCGGATTCGTCCCGACTTCTGCCGCTGGATTAGCCTCCTGTATCGCTCCCCAGTGCTGTGGTACAGGTGAACGGAAAGCTGTCGGGCGCTTTCGTGCTGTCTAGGTCGGTTCGTCAGGGGTTGTCCGCTGTCGCCCCTACTTTATGCTTTTGGCGTTGGAGCCTCTCCTTCGCCGGCTGAGGACAGGGCGTGCAGTCCGGCCCTACGTGGAATCGCCGTTCCTGGAGGGGCTCGAGCCAGGGTTTCCGCATACGCCGATGACGTATCTGTTTTCGTGTCGTCCCGCAACGACATTGAGGCAGTACAGAAGGCGCTTGATCGGTATGAAAAGGTGACAGGGGCCAAGATTAACCGCGACAAGTCGTCCGGCTTGCGGTTAGGCGCCTGGAAGGGGGTCGATCTTCCAGGGCCCTTCGGTTGGACGGACGGTCCTGTCCGCATTCTCGGAGGGTGGTTTGGACCCGACCTCCAGCTGGAGAAGAATTGGTCTGAAGTACGAGCAAAGGTCGACGCCGCCGGTCAGACTTGGCGTCGACGGAGGTTGTCCGTGAAGGGCAGGGTGGAGGTGTGTGCTACATACATTTTCCCTCTTGTCCTTTATCGATTGTCCGTACTTCCTCTCTGTGACGACCACAGGAAACCGCTTGAGCGTTTCGCTAACCTCCATTCTATGGAGGAGATGCGGGAATTGGGTCGACAGAGAAGTCTGTGCACAACGTCCGTGTCATGGGGGGCTGGGAATGCCACACTTGCTGAGCCACAAACGTGCCTCGAGGTTGGCTTTCCTACGCCGCTTTGACAGGTGGAGATCCGATTATTGAGGGGATTGTGAGGGCCGCTTCCTCGCCTTACCATCAGTCCCCAAGCTCCATGGGTGGAGCGCCGTCGTAAACCCTGGGTTCAATCGGTTTTCTTTCGCGAGTGTCGGTCGCCTTGACGATCATTTGTTCCAGTGACCTTTCTCGGCCTAGGAAGGACTTCTATCGTTTATTTAGTGGTGGGGGGTCGCGAAGGATCCCCTACGTGAGGATCTCGACTTGTCGGATGATGAGTTTCGCTCTCACTGGTCTTGGGCGCCAGTGGCGGATTACCTCAGTAACCCTGAGTTTTCGCTTACCTGGCGACTGGTTCGGAATCGGCTGCCTCTCAACGACAGGGCCTTCATATGGGGCTTGGCGGACTTGCCAGACTGTGAACGGTGTGGCCTTGGTTTAGAGGAAACGGCTTGCACGCCTTCTTCCATTGTCCCGGGTCCGCCCCTTATGGGACCATGTCGGCGAGCTGACGGCTCGTCTCGCTCCCGAAAAGCTTGTGCCCATGGATCGCATATGCATGTGACAATGTCGCCTCCGTATTCGGGGTGAAACGGATGGTGTTTCTCATGCTGCTAGCCACGGCCTGAATGGTGATATGGACGACGCGAGAGGAGGAAGTCTTGCGGGTAACCGTCTTTCTCATCAGGATCTGATCCGATTCTTTGAGCATCAGCTCAAGACGAAGATTAGAACTGATAGAAAACGCTTGCGCATTCGACAGTCAGTCTTCTGAGGCGAGCTTGGTTCGTGTGAACGGGCTAGCCTTTGATTTTCTGTTTTAGGTCAACCCTACGTTATATCGGAGTGGCTTCCTGTGGTGCCCTCCCTTGGTTAGGTTAGACAAGCCTTGGTGTACTTAGTTAATGCGGTAAGTGTTGTTCGGCCTGCCCCTGGCCACATCTTTTAGTTATGATCCAGCCTGAGATTCCCAACCTCCCCAGTTTGTTTTTGACCCCCACTTTCTATCTCGACTGGGTCAGTTTTATACTTCCCCATGCCCGTATGATTTTTTATCACTTTTTCCCACTCCCTTAGCTTAGAGAGCTGCTTGATTTTGTTCCAATGGGCAGAATACAGTGGTCTCCTGCATTTTGAGGGTTGGACGGGCCCTACTAACATCAGTTAACGTTTTATTTTCATTTATGTTAATATTTTAGTTTGTTATTGGGTTCACATCCCACCCCATCTCATTTTTTTTCATCTTAGAATTTTTGTACATATGTGTTAGGATCATTATGACATGGGGCGCTTTTGTAGGTCTCCTAGAGTGGATGTGGTATTATGGTGCAAGGAGGATTGATTGGTGACGGACGAGTTCTTATGGTGAATGAGTAAATTGTAATGTCCGAATGGGTCGTGAATCAAATTAGATAGGTATAAGATAGTTAGTGAAGACCAGCCTTACCCCTCCCCTTTTTGGCCTTGTTCCACAATTTTGTATTTTTACAAAATAAATCTCGCCTGGATCAAAGTGTAGTATGCTGCCTTCTTGAGTTTCCAGTGCTTTGTCGAGAGTGTTACTCTTGGCGCGATCCTATATCTTTTCCGGGTCGATCTGCCCTGGAAGATTTAAAACACCTCTCTGACCAGCTTTAAAAAGTGGTTTACTTTGGCGCGATCCCGTATTTTCTTTTGTCGATCCGCCCAGTGAAGTTGTATCACTGTTCTGACTTGGCCCTGTTTAGGGACTCCGATCTTCTAATGGTACACTTTCGCGATCCCATTTGGAATACGTCCGAGTGAAGTTGTATTGTTTGTTCTGACTTGGCCCTGTTTAAATCAGAAGAAGATTGAGTGGTACACTTTGGCGCCGATCAAATTTCTGGATAAATCTGCCCAGTAAAGAGTATCACTGTTCTGACTTGGCCCTGTTTAGGAAATCGATCCACCTGCTGCTGTTCCAGTCTATTCTCCCATCCGGCATTCGCACCAGCTACATATACGATCAATATATATGACCAAAGCAGCTACCCTAAACAAAAACCAGTCATACGGCATGGACACTGCTTTAAACGATTTCTTCATCAGTACACTCTTGAACAATTGGCATTAATAAAATCAACGTTATTGTTTCATAAACCTTTGCCTTTGTCCCTCATTGTCTTGGCTGGTCACACTTTTCTTCATAAAGCTTGAATGGGAAAACATCCTTATGGCCAAGCAACAAGTGGTGACTTCCTGACGGAGACAGCTAAGCGGATGATGGAGTCGGCCAAAAAGTGATTCTTTAGACATGACGGGAAGCGATCATACCTCTGCCTGCATACCACCATAATGCCAAGAACTGGTTCTTGCAGGTAGAATCTATCTTTTCAATGTTACGCATCACTTCACAATGAGCCAGATTCGCAAACGTAATGCAGAAACTCACATCCAATATGATGGACGTTATTTCTGACGTCCTCTCCGATTTGCGCGAACATGAACCATACGATCACTTAAAGGAAGCGATCCTCAAGCGTACCGGGCGTTCCGAGGAAGACATGATTCAGGAAATACTACGGAACGTCACCAGAGGTGACAAGATGCCATCCCAGCTTCTCAGGTATATGAGGAACCAGCTGGGAAAACACAATGTGTCTGAAAAGGTTCTTCGAGGTTTATGGCTGGAGCATTTGCCCAAATCAGTCGCTCAAATTATCGCACCAATGACGAGAACCACGCCTCTGGATGATTTGGCAGAATCTGCTGACCTAGTTTTGAAAGAGATTTGACCACAGCGTTAACGCTGTTCACGCCCCCGACATAGCAAAGCACGAACGCTACGAGCCGAGTAAAACAACCATTGATATTAATTTAATATCTATGGTCTCCCTCTAGCCAGGGAGTACTTGAATAAATCGCTCCAAATATTGTTAGCCTCTTTTGTCGTCCAAATCCAAACTGCTCAGCACGGGGCCTGGATAAAAGTGTAGTACGCTGCCTTTGTGAGTTTCCAGTGCTTTGTCGAGAGTGTTACTCTTTGGCGTGATCCTGTCTCCGCGGTCGATCCGCCCAGTGAAGTATTATCACTGTTCTGACTTGACCCTGTTTAGGGACTCCGTCTTCGGAATTGTAAATTACAAAGTGGAAAGAACCGGAATAACTTATTAAGTCAAGAACTCATTAAAGAAAATTTCAAGCAAAGCATCATCGATCCTTGTATGTTTGTGAAAAATAAAGATAAGCAAGAAGTAATAATTTTAGTATGCGTTAATGACATTCTAATAGGTTCAAATGACTCAATGTTTAATAATGTGAAAAATAAACTTTTATGAAAATTTAAAATGAAAGATTTAGATGATTTCCTGGAATAAACTTCATAGTCAAACCAGGTGAAGTTACACTGAATCAACATGACTAACTGCAAACCCAAAACTGTTGGATATCGGTTGAGGAAGACCTTTGACCTCACCTCCACTACATCAGGGAGTGAATGAAAATCAGAATGGGTGATAGCATAAACAGGAAATGGCTAAAATAAACAGGATGCACAGGTGTCATAAGCCTTGAATAAACAAGGCACACAGGTGTCCTGAATGGCAGGAAATGCATGCTTGTGCATGCTGGAAGAGGCTTAGCCACACAAAATTGCATGGGCACATGGCCATAAGAGGCATGGCCACAAGAAGTTGCATAGGTGACATACCAGAAGATGTAGCCACGTGAAGTTGTGTGGGTGTCCAAATGTTATAAAAACAGTCCAATTCTTGGCCTAACAGAGAAAGGTTGTTTAGTGTTTCACTAAAGATTTGTATCCATCAATTCCTGTGTGCTCAATCCTAACGTTTGTGATTCTACCAAATTGCTGCAGCTCAAACAATATAATATATATATAAGTGTTCGTCGCCTTATTTTAGTCCAGCAGTAATATACAACAAAACAACACTTACTAAACAGAAATAAAATTTCTCTAAGGATACATACTATACCTTTTGATACAAGAAAGTATAGAGAAGACATAGGAAGTTTAATTTATTTAATAAAATGCGCACGACCAGGTATTAGTTGGATTGTCGATGAATTAGCACAGCACAATCAAAATCTTACCTTTGGACACTGGAAAACAGTGAACATGTGTTAAGGCACTTAAAAAGAACCATAGAGGATGAATTGCATTTCACAAATGTAAAAATAAATTACAACTCGTAGGATTTACTGATGCAGAATGGGCAAGCTCCGAGGATAGAAAAAGCACCTCAAGCTATTGTTATTCCTTATGTGAACAAAGACCTGTTATACCTTGGAAAAGTAAGAAACAGCCAACTGTAGCCTTGTCTACATGTGAAGCAGAATATGTAGCTATGACGCCAGCTATCCAAGAAGGACAATTCCTAATACAATTACTCAAACAATCAGTGAAATATGTATTGCAAAAGAACCTATTACAAATCAAAAGACTAAATATGTTGATATAAAATGTTACTTTATAATAGTTACCTCCACTAATTTGGTATACATAAGGTCTAAAATGAATTTTTTAAAATGAAAATGCTTTCTTGAAGCTTTTATTTTTAATTTTAATTGAAAGTTAAAGGATTTACTATTTCCAGTAAAAGGACAAAATTTGCTATGCTAAAAGTTAGTACAACTGTTGTCAAAAAAAAAAAAAATATTTTTAATTAAAATTTTGAATGTACTAAAAAAAAAAAAAAAAAAGTGTAAAAATTTAATTAAATAATAATCAAAAGATACTTTGATCTTAATAATAACAAATGTTTTCATGGAGGTACCTACTTTATAAGATCCAAAATAGACAATGGTACTATAAACTTAAAATATGTACTGACAGATGAGAATATTGCAGTTATTTTTACCAAGTCTCTGTTGAAGACCAAGTTACAATTATTGGTACCAAAATTAGTACTATCCAAAGTTTACCCAAACTTAACAGCCCAATGCAATCCTAATGCAAAAAAACAAATGTTTTTCGTAGAATTGAGACTGGTAGCAATCCTCCTGCATTTTCTAAACTAAGACAGCTATCAGCCCAGAAATTTGACATCGTGAAGGACAAATTTAGGAAACACCAAAATGCAGGAATAATATCCCCTTCGAAATAGGAATAAAGTTTAGCCTTACATACCAAAGTACCAAAGTCAGACGGCATATACAGACCTGTAGGTGACTACAGGCAACTGAATATAATGACAAAAGCAGATCAATAGCAAGTGCCAAATATAAATTCACTGGTATCTAAGCTGCATGGTTAGAAATTCTTTTCAAAAATCAATTTATCATCAGTTTACCACCAAGTGCCACTCCATCTGGACAATGTATGTAAAACAGACATTACAACACCTTTTGGTTTGTCCAAGTACAACTATCTGCCCTTCAGACGACAGAATGCATCAAGTACATTTCAGCAAATGATGGACATCTTCCATGATTTCAGTTCTATGTTAATATACATCGATGACATCCTCATCTTTTCAGACGACAAAGAAACTCATTCCAGGGACTTTGACCAAGTCTTACAAAAACTTAGTAAGATCTAAAAGTTTCTCTTTCATAGTGTTTGTTTGGTGCTCATGAGCTTGAATTTTTGGGATTTAGTGTTTCTGGTGATGGTATTAAACCCAGCGCTAGGAAACTTGCTGAGTTAAAAGAATTTTCTCCCCAAAATGATTCCAAGTCATTGCGTTAGTTCTGTAGAGCTTAACCTCTACATGCCAGTAGATCAGAACCAATGACTGAGTTCACTACGTCCTCATTGGACAATAAATATTAAAACATTACTAATTTACATTTTCATGTGTTAGTTGTAGATTTTTGTACAAGCTAAACACAATCCAGGCTCCAGACGCAAGTTTCACAATAATTGTTTCTGATTGGTCAATATATCTCAAGTCGGAACAACATCACGCACACGCGTGTTTAAACACCAAAAAAACCGCCTAAATCTTGAAACGTGTTCGTGATCCAACCACGTGACTAGGAATCCAAATATAAGGAATGCACGAACATAAATTTACCAGTGGGCTTTTGTGGCAGAGAACCAATCGCTAAACTACTCACGTCACTTATACTTTTGAAGTTGCAAAGTTAAAATTTCTTAACACGAAACAACTCCAATCCACTCACTCATCAATCACTGGATTCAATCACCATAAACTGTGGAAGTTCTCAACCATAGAACTTATATTCATCCAGTAAACATTTCAGTTGATTCCTAACAAAAAATTATTACGGTCAAAGAGGGACAACTTCTTAAGCAAACTAAAAACTCGCATAAAAAAATATTACTACACAAACTGTTTAATATTTAAATAAGTTTGCAAACCTCAATCATACTTGGTATGCCTTGCTTTGTTCTTTTTTGTATGACTTACTGTATATAAAATTCTCATTGTTTGTTATTCAAAAAAAAAGAGATTTATTGTTACTTCTCATGTTGATCTGATTCTATGTGTGAATATTGAAATTTTGATGTTAGTGGAAATTGTTAATTTATCACGCAGCTTATATCTCAAATTATTTACCCATATGATTAACACATCCACTACAGTTCCTTTGAATGGCCAATTTCTATAGGAAACTGGTTCCACATTTTAGCAATAAAGTATTCTCACTCACAGAATGCATATGAATGAATCCAAAATCAAAAAAACAAAGAAGAAATTGAGTCTTTCAAAAATATAAGAGACTTTGTCAAGCGTAACTATTCTCCTCTACCCCAACTCAAAAACTAATAACTTTCAGCTTGTTACAAACAATTCTAATTATGCTGTCAGTGCAGCATTACACGAAATGGTGGACGACCAACCAATTCCTATTGGCTCCTTTTCAAAAAAAAATTGTCGCTGACACAACAAAAATATTCTGCCTTTGACAGAGAATTACTAGCTGCTTACCTAGCTGTCTTACACTTTAAACACCAGAGATATATTATTATTAACTGACCACAAACCTCTTTGTAATGCTTTTACAATCCAAACTGCACTGAAATCTGACAGACAACAATGTCACCTGTTTTATAAGTGAATATATTACTGATATTTCACATATACAAGGTGATTAGAATATATTAGCTGACCAACTAATGCAGTTACTATTGATATATGCGATTTGTAGATGGTGAAACACCAAACTACTGATGAAGAAATTAAGCACTTTCGTGAAGTCATATCCTGTAAATGAGCAACAAAATATCCTTTCCACGACATTTTGTGACACAAGAGCTCAGGAAATCAGTATTTGACAGTCTGCATACTCTATCACACTTCAGAATATCAGCTTAAAAAACAATTAGATCGAGATATTACTGACCCAAAATGAGCAAATCAATAAAAACTAAAAGAATGTCAACATTGTCAGGAAGTGAAAAATAACCAAGCATACAAAGAGTAATGTTCAGCCCTTTTGAATTGCCGTCTACTTGTTTCCAATCAGAACGCCTTGATATCATGGGGCCCTTAAGGCCATTTAAAAACCTTACTGACCTTTATTTCTCACTTTATTGATATTTGTTAACATGTATCGATATAAGTACTTGATGGATAGAAGTGTATCCTTTGACGGAAATTTCAGCAAAATTTCAGTAGCTTTCATCAACATGTGGATATTCAGATTTGGAGTCTCCCTCCATGTCATTACAGACAGGAGTAGTCAATTCAAAGTGAAATTGTTTTCAGAACTTTCAAGGAAAATAGGTTTCCACAGAATGAGAATGACATCCTACCAACCACAAACAAATGGATTAATTGAACATACACATTGCACTATAAAAACGGCAATTATTGCCAAGAAGGAATCATGGTTATCAGCTCTTTCTATTTTCCTACTCAGAATAACTCCCAATGAATCAAATTAAAGGCTCTATATGCTATAAATGTGGTGGTCACAAGCCTTTTTCTAGGCAGTGCAGAAGCCTAAGTGGTTAGGGGAGTGTGTATCAACAATCACTGGGAAACCTGTGGTGATATTGTTGTAATGAACTGGGCCACATGTGGCACAACTGTTGGGGAAATGTATCCAGGAGGCAAGGTATCGTCACCACCATTGCCCTCCCCATTCCGTCAGACATTGAATGCATCATTAAATGAATGAGATATTGTCTGACATGCTTCGGGTTTGACATCAATGTGACACCCCTACTAATGACAGCTATCGTCAATGTGGTGTTGATGCAAGATGAGTCAATGATGAAAGCCACATCAGCCTATGTTGACAATATACATGCCAACAAGGACATAATGTCTGCAGATGAGGTACGGACAAGGCTAGAATCTTTTGACTTGATCAGTAAGGATCCTAAGCACCTGAAGAATGGCACTCTTGTATTAGGACTTGAGGCCTGAAGGGAGCTCAACACTTTTCAGTGGAAGCAAGGAAGCCCAGTTCCGGAACAACCCATCTCACTGACATGACACACAGTATTCTCTATTTGCGGTAAGCTGGTAGGACATTTTCCTGTTTGCAGGTGGCTCCAAGCAGCAACTGGAGTAATAAAGGGATGAGCTAGCATGTTAACTAAGGGATAGGACAACACAGTGAATGACAATTCCATAAATCAAATGATGGCCAAGGTAGTAACCAAAGTATGTCAAGACAACCCTGCCCATGGCAATTGGCATGTGGCCAGAAAACAAATTAAACTCATTGGTTGATGCAAGCTCCTTGGCAACAGGTGTGGTGTTGGAAAGATATGGTACTATTCTGGAAGATACATGCAGGCTTCACCCATCGAACGATGCGCAACATATTAATTTGGCTGAACTTGACACCATGCTGAAGGGCATTAATCTCACACTACAGTGGCAAGCCAAGGTGGTGCATCTCTACTGTTTACCACTGGCTGACCGACACTTTGACAGGCAATGCACAAGTCAGAACCAAAGCAAAAAATGAGATGTTGGTGTAGAGGAGATTGTCAATTGTAAAACCACTAGTTGACGAATACAGCTTAGTGCCAAAGAAGTGGCTTGATATGATGAGACAAGAATCCAACTCCTTGCTACTGATATGAGCTGTCAGGATAAACCAATTAACACCGGAGCAGAGTCATGCCATACACTGACAAAGTAGACATCCTGGTGTTCGTTGCACCAACCTATTTTGTCTGTAAACCAACAATGCTCCAACCTTTCGTGGCCAAGAATTTCAGACATTTGCAGATGAATGGGGAGTAAGAATGTGATACCAGTGTGCCTACGTCCCAGAGGATAATAGTATAGCTGAGTGGTACCATTGCACTCTCAAAAGAATTGTTGTCAGAATGCAGCACTCTATGCAAGAGGCCGCATATTGGCACAACATGACTACCAAGGATGATGCAACACTGTCAACTACACCAGCAAATGGAATCTACCAGTACAAGCAGTAGGTAAAAGGGATAGATGCAGCACCATTGCCTACTGACAGTGAGAGACCATGTCTGGGTTAAAACTCTGAACAGCCGATGCACTAGTAGATTCGGCAAGGGACGAAATCAATAAAATAGTCAGCCCTCAAACAGTACTAATTAATGGTGCACCATGACATGTGAAAGATCTTCACCACCATTTTAGATCAACTGCACCGGATAAAGATGAAGGAAGTAGTGAATTGTCTGAGAATGATACTGGGACTCTGCTGTCTCTTAGAACAGAATCAGGAAATCCAGCTACAGACCCAGAAATGACTGTAATAGAATCATCAAATAATAACAATGATAGTGAAAAGACCAGGGACGAGAGAGATCATACAGGCACCTATATGGGAGGAATGTAGACAGAAGAGCTATCTCCACCCCTACGAAGAAGTGCTTGATGAAGCTGGTTACCATTGTCCTGCTACTTATGTGATAGTGATATCAGGGAGGAGTGTAGTGAGAGAATACACTTCGGGCAAAGCAGACATGTACCTGTTTGGTGTGTAAATCCAACATGGCTGATGTCATGTGTGGTCATGAGGAGTGGCCATTTGCAATCCCCCCCCCACTATGCTTGTGTGATGCTACCTTTTTGAATACAATTGGAGCGTTTTGAAGCGTGATTATTGGACAGTGCAGTTGATTTCTAGTGGTTTTATGTGCATTGGGATTTTTGACATTGGATCTATATTTTTTATCTGGATTTTGTGATTTGTTTGTTTTAAACTTAAGCTATCGCATTAACTTTATAACACAAAGCTTCGGACACTTAAAAATCCCAGAGAGAGAGAGAGAGAGAGAGTCAAAGAATTACTGCTATCAAGAAATACTTACACACATACATATACATTTTACAAGGACTCTCCTCTCTATTATAGACTAATGACTTAGAGACTATCAACAGGAGAACTTTCTAATATGAACTTATGAACTCTTTAAATATTGTATATTTTATTTTAAGAGATATAAATTTTTATCAGTACATGCAAAATATATCTTTGTACTAATTATCTTTGCATGCATTTTTAAAAGGCCATGAATTGGCATATATTTGATTAAGGGTGTTATCTGAAGATAACCACCTGTAAACAAGTAAACTCCTACTTTGATAACATTACAGACCTATAGACCTCTACAATATGCTGTAAAACAAAATAAACCATAAACTTAACACTACAACCCAAAGTGCACAAAAAAAGGACAGGCATTTATAGTTTATTTCAATAAATATGAATGTCCCTCAGCAGACAATTGTTATTTGTTTTGTTTTTTTTTTTAGAATGAACTTCACCTTTGAAAATTATATGATAAATACTAAAATTGGTATAAATTGTTAACCTGCAGCTATTATTACTTGAATGGAAAGGTCTTTAGTATGATACCAGTTTGCAATTCCATTCTTAAAAAAAAAAAAAAAAACAAACATTTTTCTGCAGGGTAATGTCTGCATCAAAGGGATGTTTCAAATTAAAGCTTGGTTATAATTGTGGAACAATGATAGGTCTCCTACTATGTCAGTCTGGTATTGTTCATTTATTGTTAGCTCTGAAAGTCTGTTGTCTGATAATTTAGCATTTATCATTGAATTTCCAACTGAATTTCATGAAGAAAATATTTTTTTTTTTTTTTTTTTTTTTTTTACAAATTTGAAAACCTTTCCATTTATTAATTTATTAATGTGTTTGATCTCTAAATAATATTACATAATTATTACAATGACTTGTAATGCAAATACAAATTAAAATGAATAATTAATAATAAAATTGATGATGTTATCTCACCATTTTTTATTATGAAGTGCTTTTAAAAGAAGCCCAATGGTTTTATGGGTGGTCTAACGGATTTGTTTATTTATTATTCTGACAGATTTTTATCACATTAAATGTTATTTCTAGTGGATGAGCAGATATTAACTTCCAAGGATCTGGAAGGAAAAGGACTGTACTTAAAGACAGTTTTTTATCTTGCTTCATTGGCTACACCCTTCATGTCAGAGTCAGAAGCATGTTAGATCATCTAACGACGGTTTTCCTGCAAAGAGGGACACAGGTTCAAATCCTGCTGAAGGGTGCATCTTTAAGATTTCTTAAATATTCAGGTTGGAAGACAAAAAAATAATTTAAAATAAACAGTATCTACACAAAAACAGGTATCCACTAAAAATAACATTTGAACCAATAAAATATATATAATAGAATGTGTGCGTCTAAATTTATTTGGAGTCAATGATTAGAATTTTTGTTTTATTTAGCTTATATAAATATGAAATCTATTAATAAATTCATTGACTTATCTGATGCTAACAAACGGCATATTTGTGAAACTTGAAGTTGGAAGATAATTCTTTTAAACTTAATACATCCATGCAGGAGACTTTCTCAGTCCTAAAAACCTTTACAACCAAGCACACTGTTTAACAAATTATCTATCACCAACCCAGATGTATTGATGCTCCTATGCAAATTACCTATCACCAACCCAGATGTATTGATGCTCCTATGCAAATTACCTATCAATTTTCTTTTCAAATATCACCTAGTACATATTGATTTATTTTTACCACCAATCTCTGATCCATTCTACCTGTATAATCAAAGTTACACTAAAATTTAAAATGGTAAATTACAGGAATATGGTGAGGAGTGTTGTAAATTAAATTATAACCTCCCCTTAGATCATTCCTATACCAGTCTGATACTATGCTGTATCGCAAAGAGACCCCTAATTATTCCCCCCTTTCGAATAAGCGAAAGACTCATGAAAAGACCTCCATGTTTGTTTGTAGATAACATGTATATTTGTTTGGTATCAAAACCTATACTATCAATCTTCTAGTCTTATGTTCATTTTAACTCACAGCAAGGAGGAATTTATTTTTGTCCTTTAGCAGATTAGTAGAATACAATGGACCAAGGTTTTAATAAAGCTTAACTTTTACTGCTTGCAATTGAAAGAGTTCCAACAGGTACCTAAACCAGTGAAGGTACATTTACAGTTCACTGAAGTATAAAATATTGTAGTGAAGAAAATGGCAAATTATCTTGTCAAACCAAAAGACAGTGTGCCGTGTGTATTCTACATTGGAAAAGAAAAAGGGTTTCTTGCTTCCCTGCCACCTATATTCTTTAAAAATTTAAATGCAATGTCAATTGCCATCTTTTGTCTTCCTGAATCCTGTTTTTTTTTGTTTTGTTTTTATTGTCCTTTCTCCTTGCTAAAGTCTTCTCTTGCATCTTAGTGGCATTACCACATTGCTTGGGATGAAATGATTAAAAAAAAAGAACACACATATACATATATATATATATATATATATATACACACACACACACTGGACATATGACCAATTTATTAAGGAATACACTGTCTTTGTGTTTCCTCTTTCATCCTTTATTTCTTGTCTAGACAGAGTCTAATTGTGACTGAAAGATGATGGGAAAGAATTTGGTATGCTTGACAGCACACAGAGTGACCTAAGAAAATGAATGAAAATTGGTTACCTAGGCTCATATGACAGACATCAATGCATGGGATTTTTGGTATTGTAATTTCAGTTTCCCGATAATCTGTGACAGATCCTGAGTAAATTGTCTAAGTGATCTCTTATGAGAGTTGTGCCCATGAATTTATTCCATTACTTGTTGTGTAAGGAATAAGGAAATACATATCCCTTACTACTACTTCTCTGAGCATCTTTCTTTATTATGTGCCCCAGAAATTTTAACTGTCTCTTTCTGATTCTAAGCAAAAACTAAAAGACCTCCTATATGATCAGCACCAATGATACAACAAAACCTTCAAATCTGTCATCTATGATTTTGTTTGGCCAATTAGTCTAATAATAAATAAAACATATACATTGGTTATACAACCACTAAAGAAAAAAAAATGATCATAGTTCTCCACAACTTCCTTTTCGTTAATATCTGTAAAATGTGCATTACCATGATCATTATTAGGAAAGTGTGGTTTATCATTGCTTCTTTCAGTTTTGATTACAGTGCTGTCATTCTAGACTAGCTGCAAACCAAAGCTAGAAGACCTAGTCTGCCCTGCTGTTTTACCAATAGCTTAGAAGACTCATGTCTTTCTTAAGAGCATCAGTGCAAAGTGAACATAAACTGTCCCAGCTAGAGTTTGTGGATTGCATTTTTGGTAGTGGAATATACTGAATTTTTTTTAGAGAGTAAAAAAAGCACAAGAAAAGAAAAAAAAAAGGAGGGCAAAAAAAAAAAAAAAAAGGAGGGCAAAAAAAAAAAAGAAAATCAAAAAAGAGAAAGGAAAGAAAAAAGTAAAGTAAAAAAAAGAGAAAAAGAAAAATATAAAAAATATGCCAGATAACTTGTGACTAAATGAAATGTTCTAAACAAAAATGCCTGACTAACAAACACATCAAGACACACGCATACACATCACTTTATACATAAAGTGTGTGTGTGTGTGTGTGTGTGTGTGTGTGTGTGTGTGGAGGGTGGGTAGTAACATCCCACCCATCCTCTGATGCTATCACATTTATATACTTCTACATAGATTATGGAATTACTGTTAACACTACTAACAACATTATTTTGTAGCTCGGTTTGGTCAGGTACAGATAAAAATGGCAAAGTGGGGAGTCTAGCCGAGGGGAGAGTCTATTTGTCTTGAAAACCCAGCATTTGAAATCTGGCTTCTGCTCACTAAACATAGGTTAGTCCAACACAGGGCTACAGTACTAGAACAAAACTCAGGAATACACTCCTTCGTGCTACAGGGTTAGGCTAAATGATAGAGGTGAGTAATATTCCAAGTGAAGAGAGCCTGCCTTGAAAATCAGCATTCAAAATGCTGGGTTTTCTGTATTTGATCTCAAACAACTCCCCAATTGAGGTCATGCAGAAGTCAAGCAAAGAAATTTCAAAATTAAAATCAAAACCAGTAATTTGGACAAAAATAACTATCATTTGTTATAGAGCCATGGAGACTTATTTAGACTTTAAACTGATATAAGCTTTCAAATTCATTGTAGATATTTTAACAAGACCTTATGAGTCAAGTCCTTCACAAGTGACCAATATTATTGACTATTTTAGTTCATTACAAAAAGAAAAGCAATTTTCAAATCTATTGACACAAGAGAAATATATATTTGAATTAAGACATCAACATTTAATTGATGTTAAACTGCAAAATAGTTGCAATAAAGTACTAGTAATCAGTCATATCTTTTCTAGTAATTCTAGAAATTCCAAACGTTTCAAAAACAAAAGTTTATCCAGGCTTTGTGTATGTTGAAAAATAATTCTCCCAAAAACAAAAAAAAATCCATTATATATATATATATATATATATATATATATATATATATATATATATATATATATATATATATATATGTATGTGTGTGTCTGAAAAGTAACAGGACTGGGTGTGTTGTGCGAGCTCAGGGTGAAAGAGGTACAAGCAGATTGTGTTATCATCTGACAGGATATCTTGGGAGTATATAACTAATCTTAGCTTTCTGCAACCATTGCATTTCTTTATTTGTTTTTGTGGTGGTTTCATGGCAATACATACAACCCTCCCAGGTCGATAAAAAAAAAAAAAAAAAAAAAAAAAAAAAAAAAAAAAAAAAAACTCCTCACTGTACTGGAACAACCTCTTTCCTATTCACCTGAACTTGCTTTGTGTGATTTTTTTTCTTCTCCCCAAATTCAAGGGGATCATCAAGGGCAACAATTTTGAAGGCATGGACGCCATCAAGAGGACCATGATGACAGAGCTGAAGGATATCCAGTATGAATCCTTTCAGCAGTGGCAGAGAAGGATGGAAAAGTGCATTAGACTTGAGGGCAATTAATTTGAAAAGGCAAACTATGTAGTGTGTTGTTTGGAATTAAAACAAATTCTTTGTGACACCTATCCTGTTACTTTTCAGACAGACATATATAAGGTATATTCCTGAAAAAAACTTGAGAAATAGTGAAATACTGAATTATGAAATGCAATAGTTACTGTAAGAAGGGGGGAGGAAGGTAAGCTTCTAGTTTATTAATGTTTACATCATCCAACTCATACATCAGTTACCTGCTTAATAATGAGATGAATATAAAACTAACCTCCAGCCCACAAAAATGGTAGTAGAGAGTAGAGGTTTACAGTTAAAGTTGCTATAAATTAGAGACTATGTTTTGAAAATGCTGCCATCTTGGTTTGAAGATAAGCTCCTTAGCTTATCTTCAGGATCATAAAAAAAAAAGAAAAAAAAAAAAGAAAATGTCATCCATGAGGCTGATGACTTTCTAGATGGTATTGAAATTTTGGATGGTTTCAAATAGATATGAGTATAATTTAACAATGGCCATGTCAATCAAAGGGAGGCAAATTCGAGTTACTTCAATATTGATCTTACAGAAGAAGCATAAAAAATAAATTAGTAAATTATGCTTAAAGTAAGCATAAAAAAATTAGTTTAAAAAATTATTCTATGAATTAATTTTAGAAAACCCAATTGAGTAATATAATACTGAAAGATAATCATAACTGAATTTTAAGCAGAATTAAAAAACTTAACAGAATTTTAATCTGACAACAAAAGCAAATTGATTAACCTGTGTTCTATTTATTTTAGTAGAAAAATTTTTTGAGCGGGGTTATTTGCTTAAGAGACAAAAAAAAAAAACGAGTTGGAAATCTTGTTTTAAGCTTTTAAAAAAGAAAAAAATAATAATGTATGTTAATTACTTATCAAAGAATGCAAATCCCACAAAAAAAAAAAAAAAAAAAAAAGTTCTTTTTCTTAAGTCAGATTTCATAAATAGAAAACTCATTTTTCCAGAAAGTGAGACATGTCAAATTTTGTGCACTTAGCAAATAAAGGAGCCCTATTTCTTTTTAAAAAAAAAAAGAAAAAAAAAAAAAAGAAAAAGTAATAAATAAACTTTCATTTTATGAAATCTCTCAATGACAAAGGACAGTTTTTTTTTCCATTTTTCTGGGTATCTGAAAATAAGGAGGAGTGGGGGTTCCCCACTGCCCACCCAAGTAAATCACAGACTTTTAATTAAACTTGCTTTCACTATCACTGTTGCAACAGTAGAAAACATACTTAGGCATGGAGCAACATAACAAAAAAGATTAAACTCAACTTTCATCAATACAAACATTTCAGAATATCAATGTAAAACTATAAAAAGGTCAAATTCCAGTTTACACAAACAACAGATATAACCTCCTTTAAACTGTTCAATTAAACATACCTTATAATATTCCAGATCCTTGAGAAACTTGGCACAAGGTATAATTTTATTGCAAGTGCACTATTTCAGTGACTGAGGAAATAGATTTTTAATAAATTACCATTTTTATAACAAAAAATATGGGTCAAAAGTTTAGGATTGTTTTTGTTTTTATGGAATAAATATATGAAATGATAGATTTGTAATCAATTCTTTAAGAGTTTATTTAAAGCTGAAACATGTTTAAAATTATCGCAGGTTGCTTACAGTCTGAACAACATCTTACAAATGTCTGAAACAAAATTATATTCAGTGCTATATGTATAGAAGGATTTGGAATATATAGTACACATAATTCAGTACCTTTAACTTGGTTATACAGGGTATAGCAGAAATACCTCCCACATAATAGTAAGGCATTAGTGGCAATGGGGTCTTCATCAAGGTATATGTGGGAAATATTTCTACCACACCATGTATATGCTGCAGTAATAAAGGAAAAAAAATAATCTTTTTTTTCTTTTTTAAGAGAACTAAAAAGTAAGAGTAAACAAGCTATTCAAAATCATTTTTTGCATTTAAAAAAAAAAAAAAAAAGAAAAAAAAAAAACACAGAACAAAAAGGAAATGAATAAATAAAAAGAAAAAAATTACATCAGAATACATTTTCCCATTTTCTTTCTCCGTTTTCTCACGTGGGGCGGAATGATGTTTAGACCATCAGCAGTCTCACTGGTGACTGATAATGTGTCTTTATCTTCTCCAGTCTCATTAGAAACTAAATTCTGGTCATCAGAACTTGATGCTAAGCCTTCAGTGGCCTCTTCAGCAAGTTCCAAATCCCCCTGCAGAACACAGGATGGAGATGAAATCTGGTTGTGCTTGGCCAAATCTTCGACCTCACTAGAGACACCAGATACATTGATATCACTAGTAACATTTTGAAAAGTGGTTGGCGTTTCAGGAGTTACATTCCCTGTAATATCAGAAATAGTTGTTCTACTAGGTGAATCTTCTGTCAAACTGATCCAATCAGAAATTATGCTGATGTCTTCAGTCATATTTATGAGAGCTGATTTATCCATTTCTGCTTGTGTGATGATCACTGTTGGTATATGACCGATATGAGAAGAATTAGTTTGCAAGGGAACTTCACCCGAAAACTTTCCATGATTAATCACATCTGATTTGTCTATTTTTTCAGTGACTTTTGATGACGCGTTCTTTTCTTGATCCTCGGATGCAAGTTTGTCACCAGTGAACACATTCTCAGGCAAATTTATTGATGCTGAAGAATTGTTATCAATTTGAGCCTCTTCTTCCAAAATAGTTGTCAAAACTTGGGCTTCAGAATTATCAGTTTCTGCTTTCTCCTGGGAAATGGACAATTCTGGAGGGGCATTCTCATTCTTCTGACCTGATATATATATGAACATTTCTGACTTATAAGGATACATGACTTTGTTTAAAGATTGCTGAGTGTCACCACATTTCAATCCTAGTTCTGTTTCACTGAAAACCTTGTGACCATCTTCCAAAATTAGATCTTCAGTATTCTTGAAATTGATTGGTTCAAGATTCTGTCTGGTTGCAGGTTCAGCAGGAGTCTCATTTAAAGAATCTTCTTCCTTTTCTTCATTAACCTTAACCATTGGAGCACTGCTGTCATCGTCTGGAGTTATGTCTGTGCCGAAATCTATCTTGTGCTCAACATGATAATAGCCAGAGATGTCTTTTGCCTTGAGCATAGAACAAAGTTGTAAGCAATGGACTTTCTGCGTACCAAAATAGGTATCTACAAACTCTTCGTAGATGTCAGGGTAGATTTTTTTCAACCCAGTCTTTTTAGTAAGCTTTTTACCGACACGCGACAGTTTCAGTACCGTCACGTGAGGGGTAAAATCGCGCTTATCATCAACGAGTCCTTCCTCACAAAACTTCTTCTGTACCACATCAGCAATTTCTTCCAGCTTGGCAACGTGCTCCCCGGGATGGACTTTGGCAAAGACGACAGAGTGTCTGAAGTTTCCCAGGCCTTGCAAAGGAAGCTCCAACAACTCATCTGTGTATTTTGGTCTCAGTTCATCACCGCAGCGGTTCAATGCTGATTTTGCACACGCCATGTCCTCCTCGTTTTCCAGTCTCATCACTGCCAGAGTCATGTGCAGACTGTGCAAAGGAACCACTGCGAGGGAGTAGTTGCCATTTTTTTTCATGACTGACTTGTGCACCTCTTTCAAACTGCGATAGATTTCTGGATCCGAAAACTGGATAGAAATAAAATAGTTCGGTATCCGCTTCGCGGGTTTCTCGATTTTCAGTTTATTTCTAGTTTCATCGTCGCTGTAAATAGTGCATATCGAAGTGTCGGAATTAGTGCACAGAATTTTGTCCTCGCCGTCTACAGACACTTCGACCTTTACGGCAAGTTGCGATGAATTCGAATCTATATCTGAAGTGTTAGAATCTATGGCATTTACAAATCTAGACGAGGAGTCAAAGCTGTTTGCAGACAGGGGAGAAAGTTGAGAAAGAAAATTGTTACTGCTTGTCAAATCATTTGAACCAATCTCCGATTTCGAAACCGTTCCATCACGGACTTTTTTTGTAACAGACAGCAAAAGAGATTGGGGAAGGATCTTGCTTTTTCTACAGTTTTGGTCATCTTGAGGGAGAGAGGAACACGTGGAAAGATTTGTTGATAAAGGAGACGAGAAAGGAGTGTTTACGTGAAGGCCCGTAATGACATCACTAGTCGAAGATATCAGTGAGGTGGAAATGTCTTCTTTAGATGAAATGGGATTTAAAGAGGAAAAACTCGTGTCTGCATCACTTGACCACTCCATCTGTATATACGAGCGAGCAATTAAAGCAAATCCAGTTTGTGAGTCCAGAAAAATTCGTGACGAAACTAGTCGAGAGGTTCTCCAAAGTTTATACAGAAAATGGGTCATGTTGGTTGACTATAGTACGCATGCGCGCATTTTGAAAAAAATTATCTCCTAAAAAATAGCTACTTTGGTGATCAGGTTAAAAAAAAAACACTGCTTAATATTTGCATTTAAATTAGTCAGTAATATGTTGATACTTTTTTCTTTTTTTTATTTATTTTGGATAGACTATTATCAATAAATGTAACAAAGCTTTTTTGTGTTTCAACCGAAGAAATTAATTCTTATATAGCTGAAATCCGGACAATGTTTAGTGTTGCTACACATAAAATTCCGACACCGGCATATTTTAATGTTTTGGATTTTTAAACGTGTAGTATACAAAAAAATTGTAAAAAGAAAAAAAAAAAACAATGCAAGAATATCGTTTTAACTTTATTCACTCAGTATTTTGAAATATATTATAAAATTATTAATTGGAATTCATCCAATTATTTTTATTTATTTATTTAAAAGATGAAAAGTAAAAAAACAATACTGACAAATGAAAAGAAAAGTTAAAACACATCTGCTGAATATGCACTTATAAAAAACAAATCATTGCTGTACTATAGAAATTTATAAAGAAAGAATTTAAAAACATTCTGTGAAAATAATGAAGTTGCTGAAGAATGAAGAAGAAGACTGTCTCCTCGATTTTTTTAAGATTTTTTATTCAATAAAAATAAAAAGAATATCAGTTATAGTTTTTTTGTAATAAAAGAAGTTTTCGTGTGCGAAAATTCATTTTTTTTTTTCATGCCTTCTTAGAAAATTTGGTGGAGTGGTTTTTTGTTGCCTTCTCGACGTTTTGAAATTCATTTTTCCTTCTCTAAGATTGGTTGCCACTCAGGACGAGAGAGTCCAGTCCAGTCTACTCTGCTATTTTTAATCTATTTTTCAGCCCATGGCAATTCACAGATAATGATAAAAAAAAAAAGGGGTAGAAAAAGATCACGTCACCTATGTCCTGAAAAGACATGGCGTATTTAAAAAAAAAAAAAAATGCAGTATTACGTGCACAGAAAATATCAAGAATTTAGAAAGGAAATTTGACTCATCAGCCGGGGTAATTTGAATAGTTCAAGCCCCCAAGGATGGCGGGGGACATCTTTCAGGCAGTATCTCTCCTTCGGGAGAGGGCTGTAGTCATTACCCAGCGACTGAGCTGTTTCCAAAAGTGGAAGTGCAGAGGAGGTTTGAGAAATCTTTCTACACTTTTGCCGAAAGTTCACATTTTGTCGCCATGTGGGCACGCGGTTAAATAAATATTCATATTCATCAACCGGGGTAGTTTAAAATTAATATTTTTTTTTAGCTTGGGGAGGGGAAGAGCGTATCTCCAGTACATCTTCTCGGGACGGGGAAGGAGTCATTAACCGAAATGAGACGTTAAAAAGGGAAATGCTGAGAGGGAGGCATGAGCAATTTTTGAACGGCTTCCCTCGAACTTGTGTCACCTTCTGTAACGACGTGAGCGTGCTGATTAATTACCTACTCATCTGATCAAACCAGAATCTCATCGGGATTCAAAGTAGTAACATCATTCTAAAAACAGGGAATGGCTAGGGTTTTAATCTCCGTCGCTTAAAAAAGCGTTTCCAAATTGGAAATGCCAAGGGAAGAAGGCTAGAACAATAATCCCGCGTCCTATGTATGCGTAGGACCCCTACTTTTAACTCGACTTTGTATTAATTAATTGTTATTTAATTTTCACGATCGCGAGTACAATAAACTTTGAACTTTAGTACTTATTTATTTACGTAACGGTTCCAACGCGTTTCGTCCTTCAAAAGGACTTCTTCAGACTAAAAAATCATGTTTTGATGGATGATTGGATGAGGGAACGAAAACAAACGTTGAATGAAACGCTGAAAATGCAGGGACGCTTAACTTTAAATTTTTTTTTTTTAATTTTTATTTTCGTTCATTAACTGACATTCCATCAATAAAAACAGTTTTTTTTTTTCAAGAATTTTTTCGTATTGTAATTCAATTCCCGACCGTTTTTTAGTCTGAGAATTTAAATTTATCATATCCACCTAGTTTAAAATTTTAGTGATTTATAAATTTAGAATTCTGTCAACAAATATTTAAAAAATATTATTACTTAATTTATTAAATTAAATGTTTTAAAAATATTAAATAAATTACGTTATTATTATTTTATTTTTTAATTGTATGCACTTATTACTTATTTTCTTTCACTTTTTTTCCTGCGAAGCGTATGGCTTTTTTTTCCCTACCCGAGCAAACCATTTTTTTCTGACTTCATTTTCCTAAAACCGCTTTTTCATGTAGCAGAGATTAAGAAGTTGGTTTCACAGATTTTCCCTCATAAGGACTCAATTCCTGTTGATTTGAAAATTCTCAGTCATTTTTGCTTTCATAGGTTTTCTTTTCTCCTATAAATTTAAAAATAATTTCTATTGATTTTTCCCCTAGCTTAGCTATTCACTTGTGGTAAATGGAACTTTATGCAAGTTATAGCATTGTATTAAAAATTTACAAGTGGAGAAAATGCCTATTTGCTTCCCCAAACTAAAAGTAACACTAGAATATTGTCTTCGAGATCCTATTGGAATTTCCTAAACAATTTCCGCATACCAAACACTGAATTATCTCCCTTAAATTTATTTACCTAACTTCATATTCTGAGACAGTTATGGATTCGAACTGAAGCCATGCATCCGAAATAAATCGAAAAATAGCGTTTGAAATGTAATATTTATTTAAACGATATCATAAATAATTAATCCCCGTTTTTATAAAAATCACACATATACTCAGGTATAAGCCGACTTCATAGTACAACCCTTGGATTTTTTTCCGTAGATTTTAAAATTAGTTTTAACCCCTGAAAAAAATTATCTGATAAGTGATAATTACAACCAGTCACCCCCACAAAGAAAAAAAAAATGGATGATTTTTATTTTTTTAACCTCTTCAAAAAATGACCTTATGTACAAGTGCGACTCCTCTTTGTCTAAAAAAACTGAAAAACTTACACTACTCAACTCGAGTACGATATGTTTAACAGAACTTTATTCCACAGTGGCTTTTCCTAAGTGTTGTTAATTTCCAAATTTTCTAAAGTCTAAGAATATGAGGTTAAGCAAAGAAAGCTAAGGGGAGGTAAAAAAGGGAATTAAATTAATATGTAGAATTGTTGAGAGCGTAAAAAAAAAAATCAATAATCTGATTTGCAATGATAGTGTAAAATTTTGACACTATCATTGCAAATCAGATTATTGATTTTAGCGAACTGTTTTTCTTTTTACAGTAAAAAGAAAATCAACAGTTCGCTAAAATTTACAATTTACATTCTAATTAATTATTAAAATGCAGCTGCTACCCGTGACACTTAGTCTTTTTAACCCTTATGGAAGTTTTTTTTTTTTTTATTTAATCGATAAAAATAAAATGCTAAAAATGTTTCACGTTTTTCAATTTCAGAAAAATAAAATGTTTCAGACTTTCTTTAAAACAAGTTTTATTGTGGGGGGGGGACATCGAAAAACAAACGTGAAATAACATTTTTAAATAAATTATGTGATGTTGATCATAATGGCTGCCTGGCAGTAGTAATATTAATAATGATAATTATTGTTATGTTGATGCTATTTGATAATCCTTCATCCTTCGAAACTCCCTATGTTGGTCAGAAGAACTCCATTGCCAATCCCTTTCCACACTGTTTGAGCTATGGTGTTTGGGAAAGTCAATTTTCGTGAGAAGACTCTTATCTTATGGCATGCTCGGTGGCAGTGGCCGGGAAACGGGAATCGTTTTTGTTTGAGCTTAAGAGATTTGGTCTCAGTTCTCCGTAAATTGTGTTTAATTTTAAAAAGTTAAATAAAAACGTTGCATGGGCTCTACAACTGGTGTTCTGTATTTTTCTAAGCAGATTTGTAAATGTTCCATCCAGTCGTCTTTCAAGACGAACAGATAATATCCAAGTTTCTGATCTATACAGTAGGCTGTAGGACTACTAGTTTAAATCAATGTTCGAAAGGTTTGGACTTTTAAGGAGGATGGAAGATTCAAGCGCCAAATCTTGTGAAGTTTGTTTACACGCATCCGATACAATGAGCTTTGCGGATGTTGAAATCTTTTTTAGGAATCTATGTGAGCGAGATCCAACATAATTTGAAGTCCTCAACTCTTTTGATATCTTTTACCAAGTCTTTGAACTGAGACCTGGAATACAGGAAAATATTTCTTAGAAAGTCTTTGAATATATGATATATTTAGAGAGTATTTCTGAGTAGGTGCGCAGTGTTCATAGACATAATCTTCTGTATCTCAGATAGGGAGTGGGGGGGGGGACAACAATTTGTTAATGAATATTCATGACGTTCATTAGTCAACCAGAGTTACGTCCCTTGTTAAGTTTTTCCGTTGGTGAACAAAGAGAGTGAAGGGGTGTAAAATTGACCAATCACGAAACAGTATTTAACGCACGAATTTCAAACCGTTTCGTTGACCAACTTATTTTTAATTCAAAGAAAAAGGCCAGATCACGCCGTTTATACAACCATTGTTCTGTCTCAAGCGAAGTATATTTTCTAAATATTTTTTCATTTTTAAAGTCAATTTTAAACAGAAATGGCCACACGACGAATGACAAGAACTTCAAGTAATGCAGGACTTTCCCTCAGGTCAGGCAGGAACCAAAATACAACAAAAGTAAGTTTTTAAATTGTTACTTCGACATTTTGCGTAAATAAAAAAATCTAATACTTTCTCTCTTCTGGTTGAACCTTTAAGAAGTATATCTTATTTATTTTTTTAATAATTAACGAAACCTCGATTAATTTATTTTAATGAGGGGTTTTATATATATATATATATAATCACAGGAATTACTTATAACTTATGGAAAATGTAAGTTAGATGTCTGAAGGAAAGATTTGAAATTAATTTTTAAAATCCTGATTAAAATAGTTTAATTTCTCCTTAAGAACTTTTTATTTATTTTTCAAATTCTCTTTCTAAATCTAAAAATTAATATCAGTCACAGACAATAGAATTGATTCGTGTGTATATTTAAAAAAAGAAAAAGGGGATGAATCTTTTTCGTAATTTGATTTTCCAGATTAAAATTTTTTTTTTCTTCATGTAAAAAGTGTCCTTTTGGTCACATTGTTTCTATTTTAATTAAATAATTTTCTCTTCCCTCCAGGTATGTGGTGTAACTAAATTTATAAATCCTCCAGTTAAAAGAACAAGATCTAAAACTGACATTAATCCAGAACCTCAACAGAAAAGAAGAGCAGTTTTTGGGGACATAACAAACGTAAGTTTGCTTTTCTTTTCTTTATTTTCAGGCACCGTTATTAATATTTTGTTTATCTAACAAAAAAACCATAATCGAACGGTCACTACATTTCTATTTTTAATTTAAATTAATTTTCCCTTGAGTGAGACAAACTAAGGATTCTTGATTTTCAAGTATTAATACATTTTTTTTTTTTTTTTTTTTAAGTAGTGTTAATTTGGAATTTTAAATTTTCAACAATCATTAACATTTAAATTGTAAATTAATGCTAAAAAACCTTAAGATCGCTTGAATCTTTTTGAATTACTGTCAAATTCAAAGATTTAAATAAACTAGAAAAAATAAAATTTTTGCCCCCCCCCTTCATGTCAGTACTTAATGACATTGAATGTGGATTATTTAATAAACTTGACTGAAGACATATTTTATAGAACTTGTATTCTCAACTTTCTTCTTCCAGAAAAACAAGGAAGCTACCAAGCCTCTAAAAAAATTGTCAAAAGAAACAAAACCCACTTCTACTCTGACAAAGAATGCTAAAGTGACCCGATCTACCAGCAAACCTAAAACTACTGCATCAGCTGTTTGTGCCCCTGTCTCCACCAACACTGTTTCAGCACCTGTCCAAGATGAACCTCTCATCATTGAATTAACACAGGCTTTGGATTTGACTGAAAAAAACAAATCACCACCTAAAGAGTAAGTAATTTTTTTTTTCTTTTAAACTCTTCCTGATAGTCTTGACTCTTGTTTCTTAATCCTGAACAAGAATAAAGACAAATACCTCCACAAAACTTATGGTTTAAAGATAAATTTTAAAAAAATGATAGCTTATTTTAGTTCTAATTTCAAGCTAATTTTCAATAAGCAAAATAGTATTTTCAAATTGGTTGGAAGGAATTTTTTTTTTGTAGCTGATTGGCACGACTTTTCATCGCAATGTAATTTTAACTCTTCCAAAAATAAAATACTTTCCTGAAATATTTGAAGATTTTACTGAATTAAAGTTTAATTAATCTGATTTGAAACAAATTTTTTTTTTTTTTTTTTTTTTTTAGCTTAAAATATTGCGGAAAGACATTTGTTTTAAAACACTCCAGTAGCTGTTTAAGATGTTAACAGAAGTCTAAATGTTTTTCTAGTGGATAATTAGTACTCTTAATTTTCCGATTGTTGTACACGAACATCCATATCTACAAAACATTCAAAATTCTTAATATATTTGTAGTAAACTTTTCCATTCATGATCAATGTTTTTATTTTTTTAATTTCAACTCACAAAGTAATACAAAAACTTAGTTAAGACTTTAAAATTGTAAAAATTCATTATACATTAAAAAATTTTGACTAGTGTCTTAGTTGTCAAGCAATGAAAAGCTCTTCTAATTAAATGTCTTGGTTTTATTTTTTTTGTTTTTCCAAAAGAGAAATTATATTCTCCAATGAGTTGTGCTTTTAACTAATATAATGGCACACTTGACTTTTCTCAATTTCTTAAAATTAAGTGTATTTCTAAAATTTCATTTTTTTTTTTTTCCATTAAAATCTGACTTACGTTTGGAGGCATTTAATCATGGCCTAACATTTTTCAAGTAAGTGGAATAAAGGGTACCTAGATAAAGGGAGCTGTTAACCCCCCCAACATACATACACTCGGTTTATATATTGGAATTAATTACTCCAGCTGCTTCTATTGTACTGAACTGTTTTGAACTCTTACAATACAAAAAAAAAAAATTAATGCTTTAGATATTGGTCTTGAATCCCCTCCCCCTCAAACATGCTGCATTTAATTCATTTCAATTATTTTGGCAAGTTTGAAACTTAATGTTTATAATTAGCAAAAACTAGACTTCAGATTTCCCCCTAAATTTCAAATTAAAATAAGCATGCTAACATATTCAGTGAGCAAATAGTTTTTATAACAAAGTACCCCACCAAAAGTGATATCTAAGGCTTAAGTTTCATCTTAAAAATAAAAATCTAAGCTCTTTTAGTTTTAATATAGATGAAATTAATATCACCCATAAGTAAAATACTTGGCTATAATCTAAACTTTATTTAAATTGATTGAGACTTGAATAAATACAAAATTAAATCTATAAATTCGACACAGTTCTTTAAAAAAAAAAAAAAAAAAAACTCTTCTGAAACTAAGTTAGCTGATTTAAAGTCTAATTTGAATTTTAACATTTTAAACTTCACAAGCGTTTTTAACATGCTTGTTTTTTTTTGGTTTTTTTTTATTACATGTTATCAACAACCTGATGTTTGGGAAATTCAAGGGACAAGTGTATAAAAATCTTGGATATAGCAAATTTTTATCTTAATTTTTTTTTTTTTTTTTTTTTTTTTTTAGCATTCAAAAATTTTAGGTACTTCGGTTTTTACTTAGACATTTGAGAAAATGTTAAATTACCAATAAATTTTAAACTTACTATTGTTAGCGCTTTTATTTTCTAATGTCTTTTATCCACATCTGTATTTTTACATGAAGTTTCAATGTTGGGTTACTGAATTGTAATTCATACTTTTTAGTAAATACAGTTTATTTAATTAACACTGGACTGTTACAAATTTTTTTTTTTTTTTTTTTTTTTTTGCGCTTAAAAAAAGCATTAAGAAAAATATTTAATCAAAAAATAATCAATTCTTTGCTCTTTCCTAATAAAGATTTTAACATAAAACAGAAGTTTGGAGCAATTTTTTTATTTTATGCAAATCTTTGGAGGTTAAGTCGTTTGAAATATAACGCAAGTGAATAAGACTATCATGCTGGCTCGGTGACAAACTTGCACAATTGAAAAAAAAGTATATGAATGATTTTTTTTTTTTTGTAAGCAGCTTATTAATGCTGCTCTGTGATCATTCTTTTCTCCATATGTGTAACAATACGAGTTGTAACTATTTTATCGTTCTTTAATCTATACCCCGTTCTAATCGGACAAAATTGGAGCAAAAAAAAACTTAACAATTTGCTTGGCATGTTGAAGGAAACTTGTAATGGGTTCTGTCTGAGTTATAGAAGAGGGATCGAAAGCATCAAATTGCTATTTTTTTTTTTTTTTTTAAAGCAAGGAAGAGCTTGAAGTCTTCCCCTATTCATTCCTCTGTCGTAAGCAGAGGAATAATTGGGAATAATTCTCCATCTGTTCTTTTTCACATGAACTCTGAATAATTCTTGACTCGGCTCAAAAGAAAATAACTTGAATTAAGGATTGTCATTTTGAAACTCTTAATTAAATTAGTAATAATACCAAAACCAAACCATGTCACATTCGCTCTGCTATTTCTTGACTGT